>QOKR01000138.1:0-80855 GCA_016880985.1 Phytophthora idaei | reverse complement strand
ACACTCGACGTCGTGTCCGATGTCTGCCCGGCAGACATCTCTTGCAGCGTCTCGGTCCCGGACCGGGACTTGCGCAGCTTGTGTTGCTTGCGCTGTCGTTTCTTTTTGTGGAGCCCGGCTCCACTTGCTCCTCGTCCAGGCTCGGCCTTGGACGGGTTTCTGTTCATTTCGTAACCGTCGGCGGATTCTTTCCGCGGACGCACACAATCAAGCCGGCTTGATTGCATTCCGCTTTGTCGTGCTGCCCGGCTGGACGCGAGCACGCAAGTTTTTTCGGTGTTGAACGTTTGTAACCGTTAACACTACTTGCCGCGGAGTTTGTGTCGACCCCCGACGTCGACACGCCTTTGTCACCTAGACGCCTTGCGGCGGAGCCTTCCGTGATTTTTGAACAAATCACGGCCGTGTCAAATCCCGGACCTGCCACGCCGACATCGCAGCTACTGCTTGTAGCTGGAGCCCCTTGCATATCTAATGCATCAGTTCCCGGGACTGGTGCACCATCGTCACAGACTCAGTCTGTGATCGGAAAACCTTCCGAATCCGATGGGCCAACACCCTGAGCTGATCCGCTATCGTCGGCTGACGCCATGAGGCGGAGACTCGTCCCAAATCAGATCCAACCAGGTTCTAATTCTCCTCACACTCAACGACATTCTCTGTCGTTCCGACATGTTCGTGGACACTGAAGGCAACAGCGTTTGGCGCTGCCTCAACGGAATGATCGGGTGCACCTTGCGGTGCACACGCTAAACTGACAGGGACCATCCCTCTCTGTCGCGTTGCGACCGATGCGTGCATGCGTTCGTTTCTTCCAATTGCCGTGCAAGCCACGGCATGCCCAACACTAAATAAACTTATCGTCTAAGTCCAAGACGATAAGGTCTTCCACAAACACCCGGTGATTGTACGAGAAGCGCACCCAGACGACGCACTTTTCAGTTCTCACGGTGGCACCTGTTGCCAGCCGCAATATGCTTTGCTGTCGAACAATGTTGTTCGACGCACCCGAGTCTACCAGTGCACAAGGATAGCCTTCTCGCTTCGTCCTTACCTTCAGGACCACAACGTTGGGTATGTCATCTTGCTTTTTGCAGTGAGAGCCTCTCTCACTGGGGCTGGGGGCTGCAGTCTTTAGTGTCGCCTGTCCGTTGTAGACACGCGTGGCTGCACTACCGGTAGGGCGCCCGCGCCTACTTGTTCAGCTCGTTTTTTATTGATCGCGGCGATGTCCGGCATGGCCACGTCGTCCCCCGCCTTGCACAACCGCTGTGCACTCACGCGCAAAGTGTCTGGTGTATCCACATCGGGTTTGGCATGGTATCAAACAAGGTTTTGCAACAATCGAGGCATGCATTGACTGGATCCGTGAAATCGATATTACCCAGGCTCAGATGGATTACTTATTCAACGTAGCCGTTGACTTCAATACGAAATATGTGTTCACAGGTTTAAAACACATTGGTGTTCTTGACGAAGAAGCGCGTGCGCTGTTAAATTGCTTTCTGAAAAAATTAAGGATATTTGGACAAAGTTACCGTAGATTAACCAATACCTATCCGATTTGCGTCCGGATTGATCAAATCAAAATCTTGAAACATTGGCATTTCGTACACACCCTTTCTAGACAAGAACACCATATTGACAGCTGGGTGGCCCTCAGAAGCCCTCCCGTCGGCTACCCCCTTTCATTTGGACCCACCACGCTCGCACAACAGTAGCTAAAGCAACCAAAATAAATGCGAGAGTAGCTTAAGCGACAAGAGACGGCGTTCCGCTTTACTGCAACTCTAAAAGGCCAGTATGGACGGAGAACTGCCTCATGGTGCAAAGTTCTTGAGTGTACGCCTATTGTCGGTAAAATGCACTTGTGGGCAGGATCCGGAGACGCTGCAAGGCTGAGGACATGACCAATGGTGTATCTAGTCGCTGTGAGACGAAGGCTAATCGCAGAGGACACGATCGCGATGGTCTTGATGAAATGACCCATCTGGGAAGCAAACTTACTATGGACAAATTGCCTCAATGCTTTGACCATCATTCTGAAGTGTCCCTAATTTTTCTGAACGGAGGAAGTACACATATGGGAAAGAGCTAGAGGATGTGTGTATAACTGCTGCAATATTGTTTATATGCCAAGACGCAGAGAGCAAACCAAACGCGCCAGCTGCTCGAGTTATTACTCCACATCTAGTGGCGATTGGTACTGATAAATAGAAAGCCATTTGGCTTACAAAGAACAAGATCATGGATGGAGCTATAGATAAAATTGTCGGGGTCGTGTGGCTCGACCAAAACCATTGGTGCGGCCTCGGCATCAGCAAGAGGTCAAACCCTTTTACAGTAATGGACCCGCACAATGACGTTGCCACGATTGAAAAGGTGACTACCTTGTTCAGAAATGTATTTCTGCCATTGATATATGGAGGCAAGAGATGGTGATGTGAATTCAGCAGAAAATACCAGCAGACGTGGGGGCGATAGCTGTGGTATATTGGGCCTAGCATATATCGAGGGCTATTTATCAAGCGCATGTATGATATATGATCTACTGAGCGACAGTAAGCTTTTAGGATTTCGCTACCTTGTTAAGGTTCTGCTAGCGTTAGGATCTACCATAGATCGGCGAATACATAAATACAATTGATCTTCTTTCGCATTTCATTAAACATGTACATAGCAAGATGGCTTACAGCAAAAACCAAACTTTTAAAGGTTATAGTGTACAGGTGGGGTGTGAAGTAAGAAATGCCACGGCGCTGAGGGGTTTGTTGGTGACAGCAGTGATGTAGGAAATCATTTAAAAGGTAGCTATACACGTAGTGAGCCTTTACACCCAACAACACGTCTTCCACCAGGGCCAGCGATAATTGGGCGTACCTGAAGGAACCAAGTCCAACCCAGCACCCCAGCGCTTCCCTCTCTCAATATCTAAGTCTGTAGACTTAGCACACAAACGCCACAGGCACGAGCGTCGCCTGTACGTCTATCGTCTCTCTCTCTCTAATACCCCGTGGCACCAACAGCGGAAGGTTGCCTAGCGTTGTAAACTCTTTACGGGGTGCCGAGATTAACTCAGGCTGTAAGTCGTCTAGAGTATACTACCAATACTCCAACCACAAATATCGGGAAACCAATACACGAACTTTCCCTCTAAAAGGGGTCAAATAGGGATCAAACCAAACACACACACACACTCTTGGGCTGACCAGGAACGAACACCAACTTTACGAAGGTCGGTGTTCGCTGGTGGGCATACCCTGTAAAGCTACTAAGGAAAAGGTGCTTACCTCGACGCTTGATCATTTGAGTGCTTCAAGGAAATTCTGTTCTGTCATTATAGAGCCGGTTGGCCCTTATTCTTTTCTATTCCTAGATCCCTTTATCTTCCCATACAAATATCAAGTAAACTCAGACCGACTCTTACATGCATCCCATTTCGACAGCTGCAACCAGTCGAAGTCCCAACCTTGGTGTGGTCTACGTTGCAGTGACGCACCGCCGTCACATGAATCATCGCAGCAGGCGCCCATTGGTCGAGCAGTCCAGGGGATTCCCCGAACCTTGCCAGCGATGGTTCGTGACATCTCGGGTCGCGGCCGTGAGGCGATCTTCAATACCACAACTGCCCCTTGCGAGAGGCACTGGTGAGCTCGGCATCACTTGGACTCGAACCTCTCATGAGCGGCTTCATTTGACGCACCGCCGCGCATGCGCTCGATCTTATTGGCTATTTATCACCATCATCGTCTCCGATAAGCTTCACTGCCTCGCTCTATGTTGCTTCACATTTCACTTCTCACACGCCTTTCATACAGGCTTCTGGTGATGGCTCGTCTTCACTAGGGGAAGCTCCTGCAGCGCCAATTGTCGCTGAAGCTTCGACCGTCATGACGATCGTATCCGAGGCCACAGCAGAATCGTCGGCAGCTCCTACAGCGTCGCCGTCTGTCAGTCGAGCCTTCACGCCACAAACTGCGCTTCCAGATATCCGCGAGGACACTCTACGGGATATCGTTGAGGAGACCGCACGAACGGCCTCGGCCCGTAGCCTCAAGGTGTCGGCCGCTCAACTCGCGCCGGTGACAAAGGTCCTGGTACAGGCGATCATTCGACGTCTTCGTTCGAACGGCCAGGCCTTCTGGGACCGGTTCAACCAAACGCAAACCATCGAGGAGGTCAGCGCTGCGATCCCCGCTGGAACATTGCGCGCATTCGATACTTCGTCCGACGTCGGGGAGCTCCGTGCGCGGCTGGAGGCGGTGTACGTGGGTCGCAAGTCGGTCGGAAACCAATTGCTCAGGGAAACTAACCGTCGTGAGAACGCGGAGCTGTTTGCCCGTCAGGCGACAACTGAGATCCAGGAGTTGAAGGCTGAGTTCAAGCGAGTCCACGACTCTGACGCTGCTCACCACAAGAAGGCCCTCGACGCACAGGCGATGATTGATTCCAACACTGGTGCTGCTGCGAAGTTCCAGAAATTAGTCGAATACGTCCAGGCCGACAACGTTATGCTCCAGAAGCAAGTATTTCGTGAACGCAAGGTCTTCAAGGCCAAACTGGCCGCCAACACCTCGTAGTCACCTAAGCTCCATCGTCTCCTGTCAAGTTTCGTCAAGGGTGATTCGGCCGACGTGCAGGCGCTGCAGCACGACCGGATCCTCTGGCTCACACAAACCAACATCATTCTCCGGCAGCAAGTCAATGGACTTCAACGCCCCCTGGGGCATCGGCGTTTGCTGCCCCTGGTGTGCCTTCTTCCGTCGTGAGTGTCCCGACGCCCGGCGACACTTCCCCAGCTTCGAGTCTCGGTTTGCTGGCTGCTGCTACGTCATCTACGGGATTCTAACCGTCGGTCATGGTCTCCATGGTTGCGCCCTGTCGATCCATGCGTCTTGCGATGATTCGTCGCCACCAGGTATCCAGCTCATTGAGTAGTTCTCGTCATCTTCGTTTACATTCACATGCAACATTCAATCGTCCTTTTTTGGTGCAGTAACGTATTTCGCCTGCTTTGTACTTCCGTCATCTGCTACTGTGGGCTGTGTTGCCCCACGGGAAGGTCATCGCCATCAGCGAGACTAGCACTAAGCTTCGCCCGCCACTTGGACCATCTGCAAGCGCCGGTCCATTTTCCGTTCGTGTAGATGGTCATATAGTAGAGCACCACACGGCAAGTTCGATACTGGCTCCCACGGAGGTTCGCTGTAGACAACCCACTTAACCTAAAACTCTCGGACTGGGCGATCGGTGCCTGTCAACATCGGGATACGGTCAGCCAGAATCGCTTCAACCTCAAACTCATCCGTCGATGATTTATGTGCCAAACTGTCCTCCGGCAGCAGTTCCTTGTCGAAGTCCAAGCGATGCTTCTCTTCCACTTCCGGCGCTAAGCGAACCGCCGGTCTGTCTCCGAACTCGGCCACTGGTTTCAGTCGCGCTACGTGTACCACTGGATGAAAGCGATACCCTCGCCGATCAGGAAGCTCCAGCTCGTAAGCAAACTTCTCAACCTTCACCTTGATGCGGAATGGGCCATGCCACAGATGAGCGAGCTTCTTCATCAACCCGGTCTTCACTCGCTCCATGTACAGCCACGCGCGACGTTCGACCTCGAAGCGAGGTTTCGCCTGCTCTGGGTCTGTTCCGGCACCATCCACTCGGCCGTCCGAACCATCGGGCGATACTTCATCGCCTCCACTTCGCTGGAGAGACTCTTCCTCCACCCGACTCAACTTTCGGTGTGCTCTCTCGCTCGCCCTCCTTTTTCGATGCTTGGTACTCCTTCGCTATAGCTAACGCCACTTCTTGCTGTCGAATAGTTTATATCCTCCACGCCAGCGCGTCGGACCGTTTCCTGAATCCTCGCCTCATCGATGTCGTCATTGCTCTCAGTGTTGAGCGTGCATCCCACCCGTGTAACGAGGTAGAACGGTGTTGTGGCATAGCGGGATCAGCAAAATCTGCGAGATTGCACGATCCAACTTCCAACAGTGCCCCAGACACCGACTAACGGAGGGGTCCCCCGATGATCCGTGATCCGCTGAACTTTCCTCAGCTTGTGTACCCGTCGTTAGGGCGGGATCTCCTCTCTCGGTCACTTCCGAAGAGTTCTGTGGCGAAGATCGAGTGTCTTGGCGAGACGTGGGGATGGGGTGGTGCAGTAGTGGAAGATCTTCACTCTGCGTCCGATAGTTGTGCCAGATCGCAAGCGATAATTCGAGCGTGTGGTATTTGGGGGCCGAGATCTGCGATCTGGCCTCGAGGTAGCCTTGCGGGTGTGCTACCCTTTCTGTAATGGGACAACTCTGTGCCCACTACTTCGGCTTACACGTTAGCGCACGTGTACGAGGAAGCGTAGTTTGCTTAAACTTAGATGAACTATACTTTCGTCCGAAAGTATAGATTTACTAAAATAAGAAAAGCTAAAAGCCGTTTTGGGTTAAAATGAGAACTGTTGTTTATGATTTATGTCTGGACTGGGTTTCCTCCTAAAACTGATATCCTATATGAAAGGTATTCTGCCATCCGATGGCTGTCAGAACCCTGCTAATCTAATTGGTAGAAAGAAATGCTTATCTGCCAATAGGAAGCCTAAATGCATACAGACCAGTGGTCTGCAAAGTGTAACCATTGGTGTGTCATACACCAACGTTCGAGAACCCTCCATGTAACCAAGTGGCTACGTGTAGCCACTTGTGTGTAACCCC
This sequence comes from Phytophthora idaei, assembly GCA_016880985.1. NCBI lineage: Eukaryota > Oomycota > Peronosporomycetes > Peronosporales > Peronosporaceae > Phytophthora > Phytophthora idaei. The sequence continues at coordinate 74,145 of QOKR01000138.1, read as the reverse complement.
GTTACATTTCCATCCCGCACAAAGCGCACAAAAATAATTGCTAAAAGTTGTTGCAATAATACTTATAAGTATGTGTGGGCCCTGTATGGATATGATTATTGGAGACATCTTCTTCCCGAAGCATGCTATCGCAGAGGCACCCAGACGGTTCGTGACACCGGGACACTCGCGTCGGCGCCTACAAGGCTTCCGGCCAGGTACTAGTCTGTGGCTTGCTGGTGAGGTGATGGTGAACACGGCCGGCTCTCAGCCCGTCGTTTCAAGCCATGAGGTAGCTGTTTTGGAGCTACTCTCCGTGGACGACAACTCTCTTCCCAACCCGTTGGTGTGGACCAATGGTGAATGCGAAGTGGACCTGTGGTGCTTGAGAGGGGCGGATACTGCGACGCAGCGCCATTTTTACCAGGCCTCTTACGGTCGACCGTATCTGGAATGGCTCCCGCTAGCAGAGATACGCCTCCTGTTTCCTTCGACGGACGGCATTAACGCCGCCTCGCTGAACTCAGTCCCAGCATGCTAGTGTCAGGCCTAACGGTCAGTGATTTTCTAGAATGGGACTACCTTCAATGCGGAAGATTGCTACTGCGAACGACGCGATGCAGTCAGGGACATGGATTACGATCATTACTCAAAGCTTTACTGGGTCATTTTCCGGAACTTGTCTTCGGTTGTGTTTTCCCTGCTGAAGTACGACTCTACGCTACGCCATCTGACCACCCGCTCATTGTGCATCCTATCGTGGACGCAGCGGATTCCGCGGGGGGCATCAAGTTGGTTATTGAAAAGTCGCCCACTGAACACGAGACCAGGGCCATCGCATCCAGGAGGCATGCTGTTCAAGTCCTCCGGGATTATTGTAATGGAGAGGTTACAGTGCCGGATATTCACCCTCATCCAACTTTATCTAGAATGGTGTGTTTGTGGGCCGCGAAACGGCAATGGGGGCCGCCTACGCACGTGCACAAGAGAGCGATATTAGCTACTTCGCGGAGGCACGGTGTTCCGGCTTAAAAGACCGCAAGTGTGCGCGGACTCAAGATAATCCTGTGGTCGCAGCGGCATTAGCCCAGGTAGATTGGACTGATATTCAGCTGATCACAGGAATTACGGCCTGGGGAGGAACAAGTGCTATTTCGACTCAAACGGCGAGCTTTTAGTGTGTGGGGTGCTACTCGAGGGCTACCTGGCTGTCCCGTCGACAAATGTCTACAGCGAAATGTAATCATTTCTCACACGTTCTGGTCGTGTGTGGGAGCGGTTCGGCTATTGGATGTGTTCTACGCGCCCTGGACAGCGCTTGGCCTTCGTGAGACCCCATCCCGAATCATCGAAACCTTTAAGTTAGAGCTTGAATTGGTTCCGCAGACTGTATTGATGGCACTCGATGAACACTACTCAACACTACCATACGTAGAGCTCGATTTCATCCGACACCACATACACGGGGTGCTGCAAGACTGTTGGCGGATTGGAGTTGTCGATACCTTAAAAGCTATTTGGAGACAGCGCTGTCTATATAGAAAACCCAGAGAAGATTGCTCTGCAGCCCGTGCTGCGGTCGTGCTTCATGGACGACTCCGCGCCGGCTACCACCTACCCAGGGCAATCACGAAACAGGCATCTCGGAGCTCACACTGTCAGGCTGCCGCAGACCTGGTATGTCACGTGCTAACGCAGCCGTCAGTTGAACGCGCTCGGCTCCCTGCACCAACGAGGCGGTTGCAAACTCATCTTCTTCTCTTCGACGGAGGATCACGCGGGAACCCCGGTCCTGGTGGATCTCGATCGGTCATAGTCCGTCTTGGCGGTGCTGCATGGGTACCGGAACTTGTCTGGATGGCAAGCGTATCATATGCTGTCCGAACGACCAATAATGCGGCGGAATATCAAGGCCTCCTTCACGGACTACGGTATGCTGCTCGAAACAAGATCTATGAACTCAACGTCGCAGGAGACAGCAATGTTGTCCTGACACAGCTCAGACGCAGACGTGTACCCAAAGCAAGGCATCTGAAGGGTGTCTACATGCAGTGCCGTCAACTGGCCGACCGTCTGATAATAACATCGTGGACACATCATGTTCGGCAGTTCAACAAGCTGGCTGATAGGCTTGCGAACATTGTCATGGATTCTCGCACAAGTACGCAGGTCTTCCCTGAGGACCTCCTACACTACCAACATACTGGGCCACAGCGGTAGAGTCCCTCCAAGGGGTGTCGACCACTGGTTAGACCTACATTCGGATACGGAGGACGACGGCCGGTCCCCAACATATACGGCGTGGATTAACACGCATGTCCTGGTGCCTAGCTGCAACCAGCACCCCATCAAGCGGGAGTATACGCCTGATGGCTGGGCATTTTCGTAGTCGTTAGAAGTAACCGACTGTAATGCACCTCACCTGAAAACGAAAGTTTTAAGTATGTATATATATCGAATTGGGCCTAGATATTAATAATAAAAAGATTATGAACTCGTTACAACCTTGTGTAGGACTCTGGATATAAAATCCAGAATATTTTTATTTTGGATGACTTCTATTTTATTCGCAGTTCAAAGAATTAGGCGGCCGAAAGAGTTTGAAATCCTGCAACTTAACGCCAGTCGCACTTCTTCCCTGCAGTGAAAAGTTATAATGAAGCGTTAAGCAGTCTCGGATATCGATTAATATAAGTAAGGCTTATGGGTTTACGACATCTTAGTATTTATCCTTCGCTGTGAAAGGCCCATTGCCGAAGATGGCGAGATGCATCACTATGCTTCAAAGTACGATTAAAAAAATAACCAATATTAACAGGTCATGCATTATATTGTATTGTGAGTTCGGCTATTCAGCACTGTATAAGTTCGAGTACTAGTATAAATGTGCAGCACCAGCTTTACAATAAAATCGTGTCGATCACACCATGGCGGTTAATGATATGTGTTGCCCTTAGCGTTGGTTGCGAGGGGCCTGTCTGGGGCTCCCAAATCTACGGCCGTTCACCCTTGCACAATGGAATCTGGGCTATCATGTATTCGTGGTACTTTCCCAGGGGTCCCAAAAATGCAATACTGAAAACTCGGAGAGGTAAATGAACATGTTGTGCCGTCCTCGACTTCCCTCAATGGGAACATCTCTGCCCGTACAAATTGTGGTGATCGTATGGATCGACAATCCCCAGATCGGATTGCCGAACCGAAGATCCTCGCAGTTAGCTGCCATTTATTCAACGTATGTAAATGGGTGGGTCGGGTTTTTGGGGGGAGCGGTTTATTCACTCGAGCCACGTGGGTATTTTGGTTTAAACTTTTACAAAATTGAATGCTATACTATTAGGATTACATGAAGAACTATGGCTCATGACGATCATTGCCGGGCTGGAGGGGTGAGAAGGTCAGGCGAGCTGGAAAAGAGATGAGGATACGGTAAATCGCCACGCACTCAGGGCTGCTAAACAAGACTACCTAAGAATTTCACTGGCGGCGACGAAGCGGATCACTGTTGCCATAGAAAGAAAAAAATGCTTTAACTTGGCCGTGGCTAATTATCCGTCAGAATATCGATTCATAATTTGAGCAAGGTTGCTAAGGTACTTGTATGCCCAGTTAGCGTACTCCGCAGACATGGTTGTGGTTTCTACTGCACACTAACTAACTGTTAGTGGTATTTGCAAACATGTTATTAATAGTGTGTTTGTGCGGCTTACATCTGTAAATCATTCCTACTAACCCTCCCGTCGTCGTCGTTTCGTCTTCGCTGGCGCCACCATCGTCATTCAAACTTTTATACATGTATAAGTTAAGCTAAGCTTACCGGTATTTGTCAGTGTGGAGGGTGTAGAGAAACACGAGGTTTTCTACCTGGTCGAGATACAACCGACTGAGGCCAGACACTTCGGCATGAGGTTGACTAGTTGTTAACTACGAAACTAAGAAGAAAATATGCACGCAACTAGAGCTAGTAAGCGAGCCATGTCGTGTATAAGTTTTGCTTTAGTGGAGAGTGATGATGAACCAGTCTACACGTAACTCCACCAACATGTTAGCTACATTTACAGCACACCTACAAACAGTTAGCCAACAATAGAGTTAGTGTTTGTGCGAGCACTATTATTGGGGAATGACATCATTCGAAATTACAACCCAGACATTTTTTTCCACCCACCCTCCAAATATCCTATGCCCACCCTAGCGTCTTCGAAAGCATTGGTTTTTACTGGGATAGCAAGTGCCTGTGGCGCTGGTGGACAGCCCAAATCATGTTAATTTGTTGAAGCCGGTGTAGCTGAAGCTGGTACCGGTATCAATATTTCAAGATCGGAATTGTCAAGATCTCAAAATCACTTGAGCTCTTTACACGCCTAACTAAAAGACTAGATCATTCTAAGAATATTGGATGTAAAGCTTCTCAGGAACAACCTGAGAATTGATGTGGTTGTCAAAACTCATTCCATCCCGCGTCGTCTTGCTCTTATTGGGTTTGTTACGTCAATGGGCAGAGCTACTGAAAGTCTTTGAGCCGGATAAAGGCTGCGGACTCCACGTCGTCGCCGGAGAAGGGGCAATACACAAGGTTACAGTTTCGTACTACGACTCGTGCTGGATGGAGATCGGGCGGGCGGTGGAGTCTGCCGCGCGGACGCGTGACCAGCAACACATGAGGTTAAACTACTTTATCTGTAAGTACGACTGTTGTATGAAGCGGATGCTGCGGTTGGCCGCAGGAGATGCTTCGGCGCGATATATACATGAACAGTATAAGGCGTAGTAGCTTTTAGCGCAAGATTAGATAGAGTATTTGTAATCTTTTCTAACTTTATTTTTCAACATGTTCGGCCTTCGCGGAGGCCTTAAAATCAGCGACAAGAATTTTTTGGCATGAAATTTTTTTATCGTGCCCATTTTACACGAAATGGGCACCTTTCGACCACCGAAGGTATAATCAGATCTGATCTGAGTCTGAGAAAAGCCGATCTTTCAGATAAAAGCTGAGAATTCTCAGACTGGATCTGATTATACCTTCGGTGGTCGAAAAGAAAATCTAAGTTTACCTTCCCTTTTGTGAAAATTTATTTTATAAAAACATTTTCAAAACCTGAATTTAATTAATTTCCGATATTAGACATCTGAAGCGACCTCGGGGTCCCGCATAAATTTTAGCCAGTATCTTGAATTATTTCTTTTTTTTCTGAGCAACACTTTTTAAATGGAGAAATATGCCGAAATGATGAAGAAAACATGACGGAGTCAACGCCGTCGCTGCTGTACCTGAATCGATTGCCAATGCTCCCGACATGAATACAGATTCAAACCCTTCGGCTCTTTCAGAAGCGACAAAGTCGGCAGGCACGTCAGCAACCGTAAGAAAATAAAGAAATTGCTGTTGAATCGATGTTCCATCGTTCAACGCACCGGCGAAGAAGATCAGTACTAGTACTAGTGTTAGACAGCACAATTTGTTCATAAATTCACCTTTTCACAATACAAATACTTAATTTACCGGTTTGTTTTGGGAGCACCGGCGTCCCGCCAAACGCTTCATCTCAAGTAATTATAGTCGGATGAACCAGCGCTTGAGCCTTTACAAGCCATCGGGGCCCTCTTCGGATGATCCCGGCCAATGAAACCGGTCTGACCTGACCAGCCGCCCAGATGCGGAGCTCAAGGTTTGCCATCACCGCCTCTCGATTCGAGGCCAAGATCCAGTTTCATCTACAGAAGCCTCGGCGTCCAACAGATACGCACTTAGTCTAGCTTAGAGTCGGAGTTGAAAGATGTGTAGATTGTCTACTCGAACGTCGATCATTTCATTTCAGTAATGGTAGTGGAAGAAATATTTTTATGGCGAGTATACGTATCTGTTTTCTGATATTTAAGAAAGCTTGACGAGATACCCATCGACGATGGTATATCGGTTGGAAAACATTTACCAGTACGCACAGGTCGAAGATGCGGTTGAAACCTCCCTTTGCTACATGTCGTCACGAAGTCAAGCTTGATCCCCCCACGCTCTTCTCTAATTGGTCTCTCAGCTGACCCAGAATGACTCATTTGATCCGCCAACTTGACGATTCTTTGTATGGTTGCTATCTGAAGTCAGCTATCAATCAAGTACGGCGTCTTACGTTTCCGCCAGCTCTTTTTGAGACGAGTGAAATATACGCCAAATAATCAGACCCCAACAATGTTCATGTGTTCCCGTTAGTGACTGCTCAATCAGGCGCGTCGCTTCACTGCTACCTTGTAGCTTTGGAGGACATCAGCTTCTTGGCATACACCGACTTCTTACTATGGCCTCGCCATCAAGCGCCAGGGTTTCAGTAGGCAGTAGCACGAAGCAGATTCATGGCAGTAAGCGGGACGCCACCGCTCGATCTCGGATCATCGGTGCGTCCACAGTGTCGAACTCCAGTCGACGCGTGAACGGGAGCGTCGCCAACGTAAACGGAGGAGCCGGCCACAGTTCAGGTCACTCGACTCGCGTGTATTTAGATGGACAGGACGTCACTCCGCAGTCTCTACTAGTGAGTCGCATCAAGTCAACGACGGAGCCCAAAGGCAGAGGCAAAGGAGGTCGAGGCACTCGCTCCAAAGCTCACGCTATCGGCGCTTCTACTGCCGGGGCCTCCATGGCCGGGGCCAGTTTTCTCTTCAGCACTGCGTCGACCTCTTCGGCTGACAATGATTCAGACAATGAAAGCTCGTCCTCTATCGTAGGCACAGCGGTGAAAGCCCCTCGAAAAGAGCCTAAACCGAATGTCGGAGACAATCCAACTGCCAATTCTGTGGCCCCTTCTTCGAACCAGGAAGAGGATGAAAACACTCGACTTGCAGCTACTGCTGGTCCGACTGACACTGAAGACCATGAAGAGGGCAAGGATGAAGCCGGTGACCCTCTTACAGGTCTGGGACCTGATCAGGACACTCCTCTGCTGGTTGGCAGGAAGTCCATGACGGTCTCAAATGGATTATCCCCAGGTTTGCGCCGGCCGGTCACGGTGAGACTGGGCGAGACTGCGACAGAAATGCTGTATGAGCTGCGCAGTGTTTGTGTGGCACTCGATGCACCTGATCATAACGCTGTTGCGGCGAGAAACAAACGTTACCAAGCGATCTGTGCGCAGAAGAAAGGGAGTGACAAGTACGTCCAAGGCCGGACGCAGACTCTGCAGCTTGCGCAGAAGGCAAAAGAGGTCATGACAGCCCCACCCGCTACGCGTGACGCTGCGTGTGTAGCTACTGACTGGGATATCTATGACTGTGGGAAGCTCGAGGAGGAAACCAACGCCGAAGACGAGGTTGGTGGAGCCATTCCGAACGGAGCCACTCAGGCTCAAACAACATCAAGTGAAGGATCGTCTGAAGTCGCAGAAGGAACCCCAGCGTCTACGGGGACAGAACCGATTGGTGCGGGTGTTGGTGACGTTCAGCTTAAGCAACAAGTGGAGGAGATTGTCGGAGCCACCTTAGCCTCCCCTGGTTGTGTACTGGATGTAGATGGAGACATTGTCGAAGATCTACGTGCCAGACAACACCATGCTTCCAGACCAAGTCGCAAGACGCGAGACAGACACGGTTATAGCAGTACTTATAGTCAAAAGTCTCGGATGTTCGACAGCCAACGCTCCACTGCGGTAGCGACAGCATACGTGTCAGGGAATTCCAACGCGTCCGTTGTCCCCGGCGACCAAAGTGGCGGCAATATTTCAGCTGGTGCGTCGCAGGACTTCGCGGGTCTAACAGGAGCTGAAGGTGCAAGTTCGGGTAGTGCAGCGACCAATTCTCAAGTTGGAATGAGCGTGGCCAACGCGTCACGCGGCGTCCTAAGTGGTGCAGCGGTTGGAAGTGGCGACCAAAGGGCCAACAACGTGTACGCTCGGGCCAACACCAACGTGGATCTCGGTGAGATTATCGCTCGCCAACGAACGTCACACGTCTTGGGGTCGTCCTCTCTCACTCTCATGGCCAGCATTGTGGAGCGTGCCGTGCAGCAGAACGTTTATCACGAACAACATGTGAGGTATCGAGATTACCCCATGCTCGAGACGGCGGAAACAGTAACTGAGCCTCCAAATGTGATCGTACCAGCACTCGACATGGGCTTCCCCGGTTCCGTCGGCTCTGGACGTTCAAACTCGTTCTCGATCGGTTCAAAGTGCATCGAAGAGCTCGAAAAACTCTGGACTTTCAGCTGTGAACTCACACAAAACAGGACGGTGTCGTGTCTCGCGTGGAACACGGCGAACGAAGATTTACTGGCAGTCTCTTACGCCCGCAACGAGCAATCGACCCAAGCCGAACTGTCTGCAGCTGCATGTCCTTCTCCAGCAAATGGCGGTGTCCACTCGTCCAGTAATCCTGTATCTCGACCTGGGCAACATGCTCAATCTGCTGCTGCAGCGGCCGCAGCAACTGGAACTACGGGGACAGAAAAAGATGGCTTGGTTCTCTTCTGGTCGCTGACAAATCCTGAATATCCCGAACGGATTTACCAGCTTCCTGTGGGCGTGACCTCCATCGACTTCAGTACTGCACATCCGTATCTCCTTGCGGTTGGTTTTGCCGATGGCGTGGTGTCCATTTATGACACTCGGAAAGATGATTCTATCTCTTCTGGCTCTTCATCGAGCGCCTCGACTTCTTTGGGTGTGACAGCAACTCCAACTGCGAGGCATGTTCCTGTTCCGATCGCTACGAGTTCAGGTCTGAGTGGGAAGCATCTTGATGCCGTGTGGCAGGTCAAATGGGTGGCACATGGAGGAAGTGAAAGCGTTGTTAGCGTCTCTGCTGACGGTCGCGTTGTTGAATGGAGTCTCAAGAAAGGGCTGAGTTATAGTGATCTCATGACACTAAAGCGTGCACCGAATCCGCTTCTAGGAGGTCCCGGTACTGCTGCAGCTGGAACAAACGGAGTCGGGGGAGGCACAGATGGAGTGATTTCACGACAGGCTAGCGGCCGAAGTCTCGCATTTGCTAGTCAAGGCGATCCGTCCGTTTACTACGTGGGTACTGAGGACGGACTGGTGCACAAATGCTCTGTATCATACAACGAGCAGTATCTGCAGACGTACATTGGCCACACTGGTCCTGTGTACCAGTTGCTGGTGTCTCCTTTCTGCAGTGACCTCTTTCTCTCGTGCTCTGGTGACTGGAGTCTCAAGTTATGGCATCAAGCTGATCCTCACGGGGAAGCAACGCTTACCTTCCACTCTGTGGACCTGGCAAAGGCAGTGCTAGGAGCTTCCTGGAGTCCGAGTGATGCGGGGGTCTTCGCTGCTGTGGCTGAAGACGGTCGTATCGAGCTCTGGGACCTCATCCAGTCCACGCTTGACCCGATTGTGCGTCATTTCCCCAAGAAATACATTTCAGTGCCTGTTCCTGTGGCTCAACCGGTTGAAGGCGATGGTTTGGATTCGAGTTCGAGAGATTTGACACCGAAAGAGGGCGACAACGACGAAACATATCGAGATCCGAACGCAGTGGAGATTCCAGCGACTACCATGGTCAAAGTGCTGCTGGAGTGCACTACAGTAGCCTTTGCACCGAAAGCCCCCGTGCTTATTGTTGGAGACTCGACAGGAGACGTGACGGTGTACCGAGTCCCCGCGCAAGTCTCCAAAAGTGCAACCTGCAATGGTGAAACTTCCGACGCGGCGTCATATATCGAGGATCAGGCTGCTCAATTGCTGCGCACTATTCGCTCAAATAAACACGAGTAAGGGCACTGATGAATATAACGGCAACTATCTTGGTAACGCGAAACATAATAACACAATACAATACAATATCGAGATGTAGGTTTTGCTATAATAGTTGAAGTGTACCAGTTTAGTGCCGTCTCGAAATAGACCGTAGCAATTTACCAAAAAAATCTGCACTCCAATACGTCGAGGTTCAGTCTGCGTCAACTTGAAAAAGCTGCTCACCGACAAATGACATGGAAAGATATTTGCTCGCATTAAACTTAAAATTGGTCGAACACTTCGAAGGCAGCTCTGTCTTCACCATACAGAATGACAGCGTCGTCAACTGGAGAGTCCGGGTACTCGTCAAAGTGCGTGTGGTCGCCGGGCCCTCCCACTGGCGGCAGGTAAGGCGGCGTTTCCGAGCGTGCGAGCACCGAATCCCAGTCCACCTTACCGAAATATTTATGTTTCTTCACGTCTTCCGATCCGCCTCGTAAGCAACCTGCAAGTAAACAAAATAGACAAGAAAAAAATTGTGAGCTCCTAACGACAAAACCCAATGCCAGCTCATATCTAAAAGTACCGAGTCGCTTAGTACGGTCCTGTGACAGGAGTTTCTTGATGAGGTCCTTGGCTTTGGACTCTATGTGCTTGGGGAAGTCCACCTTGCCGTCCAGGATCTTCTGATAAATACCGAACGGGTTCTCGTCGTAGAAGGGCGGATACCCCGCCAGCATCTCGTAGATCAGCACGCCGAGCGCCCACCAGTCCACGGACTTGCCGTGTCCTTTGCTCTGAATAATCTCCGGTGCAAGGTATTCAGGCGTGCCGCACAGAGTCCACGTCTTGTCCTCGACGATCTTGGCAAAGCCAAAGTCGGTGATCTTGAGGTATCCTTCAGATGTAATGAGCAGGTTCTCGGGCTTTAAATCTCTGTAGATAATGTGCTGTGCATGAAGATAAGCCAGTGTCGTGACCAATTGCGACGCGTAGTAGCAGGCCACATGGTCCGGGAAGCGTCCTTGGCGTCGCAAGTAGGAGAAGAGCTCTCCGCCTTGCACATACTCGAGCACCAGGTACAGTCTCCGTTCGTCCTGGAAGTGGCCCAGATAATTAACGATAAACGGGTGCTGGATTCTGCTCAGGATCTCTACCTCGCACTTGATGTGGTGCAGTTGTTGTAGCCGCAGAATCTCGCTCTTCTTGAGGATCTTGAGTGCGTGGAACGACCCCACGCCTTTGAGTTTCACCAGGCGTACGCGGCCAAAAGTACCCGTACCCAGAGTTGCTAGCAACTCAAAATCGTCCAGTGAGTAGGCTCGTCGTACGCGTGGAGCGTCCACGGGCGCAGCGGGGGAGATGGCATTGATGGGGGCCTCCTTCTCGTCCGCTACTGGGCCGGTCATCTTCTTGCGGAACATTGTGGGCGCGTTATTGTCGCGCTTGGGAGACTTCGGAGCTGACCCAAGACCACACTGCTCCTGGGTGGTTTCTGGGCGGTTATATGGCCGCTCAGTTTCGGCGTCTGGGACGGTGGGCAAGAGTGCAAATGGCGCTAGGCTCTGGAGCAGCTCGGGAGCTCTCCGACGCTTCGACTAGATCCTGGCGCAGCGACGGTAGCGCGTCGGTAGTACCGGGCTTGAAATCAGGTTGAATTTTGGCCAGTAAGAGGAGAGAAAAGAGAGGAGAAGAATGTTGATTGGAGGCAAATGGATGCGAAGAGGTGTACCGGTACGGTACCGTCTGACATCGAGGAACGCGCGGAGAAAGTGTCGAAACGTGTAGGATGTAAGAACCCGTAGCACGTGATAAGTTTGGATTTGCTGTGATGTTGAACAGCTTTGTGTATACTGTGCACTGCCAATATCCGCCAATTTGGAGAAATGAAACAATCTCCAAAAAATTTCGGCCATGAGCATCACCTTGACGGAGGCTCGCGCTGTTGTCATATTCGTCTCCGTGTAGGTGTCATTTGGACTACATGTACATGGTATCCAGGAACAAAGGATGTCTTATGGATGTACACCTGTTCGTCACCCTGTTCTGGAAGAGTCTCTAGTGGAGACTCTCCACTGCATCAGTATGAGGCCTTTCGACGCACTTGATGCCGTCTCACGCGCGAAAACAGCGCACATTTCCTACGAGTATGTACAATCGTGTGTTCCTGGAATGCAAAGAACGGTCTTTGAAAGCCCACCGAACACGTCGCTTCGACGGTGGAAGGGCACCACTTTGAAAAGCGATCTTTGGGGAGCAACTCAGGTTGCACGAGATCTCTTGCCTGCCTACACTTGTTATAGGATACATATACATGGCATCATGGTCTCCGCTGGCTGAAATGCACTGCTCCGTGGCACGGAATCCGTGCTGCTCCGATGGTGCTCCACATTCTCTTGCTGCTCAGAATTGAGGCCAAGTTTGCATCCTCGTCGACGCTTCATGTATGGTGTCCACTGCAAGTTGTAGCCGCGTCTCACGTGACGTGCTCGCAGCTCTACGACCACCCGACAGGTTATCAGAGCGTCTGACTCAGATGCGACGACGATGACAAGCTGGTTATTGTCGGTGACTAGTTCTCGCACCAGCGGTGCGTACTGTACCATCGTTATTAAGATGGATAGACCTCTTGGGAAAAAAAATCTAACTCCGCTGTGGTCAGTCGAAATCTCATTTACCATCATGGCATTGCAAATTCTGCATTGCTCCAAATAATATAAAGGCACTTGCGGCCAGTCACTCACAGCCAACAGGAACCATCTAAGCCTCCTCGAGTCGACAGTCCACCCGAGGTAGATATGTCCAGCGTAACGCCACGTACTCTATGTACACTCACTCACTAACGATCCTCAGATCTCGGTGCTCTTGTCACTGCGACTCGAGTCCACAGGCCCTGCAGCAACGCGAGGTGCGTCCGAGTGGTTTGTCAGCCGCGACGACGAGCGACTTCGATCACTGCCACCAGTATGACGGAGCTCACCGGACAAGGTGGAGAAGGCTGATGACGATCGGGTCATGCGGGACAACCCAGAGGCTCCGCTGGCAGTGCTCCCGAAGCTCGATAAATTGGTCGCTGACCACCCGCTCAACGTCGTGTCCCGCGTGTTTCGTGAGGGCTGGCGCTCGGTGTCCGAAGCCAGTACAGAGCTCCAGGATCCACTAATTTCACTACCACTTGTCATGGACGATCCTGCTGAATACAACGCAGACACCCGCACGTTTCCAGTGTCTAAGTCGCCGCTGAAGCTCTGCATGGAAGGCACTCGACTCCTCAGGCTAATGTCCCCCAGCGGATCGCAATGGTTGGCCGCCATCATGTTACCACGGAGTGACGGCACTTCATCTGCACTTTCACCGCTGATAGAAGACGCTCCGTCGTAAGTGGGAGGCGGCACTGCAACCATGAGTGCTGTGCCGTTATAGCCGCTTTCCATAAAGGAGTCGTCCTGCACAAAGGTCGGCGATAGCCTCGTGATAGAGCGCATATCCATGTCGTAGCCGTAAGGAAGTGGACTCTCGTCGTCGTCGTCCGTATACTTTTTGCGGCTAATCGCCACGAACATGACCAGAAGACCCATGATACCTGCGATCACTCCGACAATCGCGACGATGGACCCTGTGCCCAAACTGTAGTACGTGGCGGCACTGGTGTTGACGTCGGACACGCCCCCAGGCTTCAGAAGCCCGTCCATGCCGCTTTTACCGTCTCCGCTGCTGGCACTGTTGCTGGTACTAGATTTCTTGCTCGACTCGTCCTTGTCGCTGGTAGAACTACTGGCACTGTAGTCTCCGCTGCTGCTGTACGTCTCCTTCTTCTTCTTGTCTTTCTTCAGCTTGCCTCCATGAGAATTCGAGCTCTCGATGTCCAACGCATCCGATCCGTCCAAACTCACATCTGCACTCGAGCTTGCGTGGACTTGGCCTGGGCTAGTTTCCTCGTTACTCTCTTCGCTCCCGCTTACTGAATGTACTGTCACTGTTTCGTTGCTGCTGCTTGAACCGGAGGAGGCTGTCCACGTTGCTGGTGACTCAAGTGCCGGCGCTTCACCTGTAGAAGGGGTGTCCACTGCTGCGCTACCGGTTTCCATGGCTGGAGCTTCTGTTATTGGCACAACCGTGCTCTCGTCTGGAAAAATCACCGCTGCGTCTGTGGAAGTTGATCCCGCTATTGCCGGCGCGTCGGTCTCGTCGTCGATAACGCCGCGATCTGGTGCTGACCCTGCTACTGAACTACTTTGGGTGTTGGGTGTTGGTATGTATGCTGGTTCAGGGGCTTGCGTTGCTGGTGCTGGTGCTGCAGTAGGCTCCGTCGTAGGCTCCGTCGTCACAGGAATCTCTGTCGAAACGGGTATTGTTACAGGAGCTGGTGGTGATACCACCGGTACAGGAGCCTCAGTCGCCACCAACACAGGGGTCTCAGGTGCCACCGGCAAAGGAGCATCGGTCGCCACCAGCGGAGCCTGTGTTGCTATTGAGATCGCCACTGGAGCTTCTGTCGGGGATTGCGTCGTAGGCGCTGGCGCTGCCGTCGGCGTCGCGCTCTCCGTCCCGCTATCAGCTGTGGACTCTGCTCCGGTTTCGTCGTTACTAGGCGGCGGTGGCGTCGGTTCCTTCGTCATGTACACTGCGTGTGCCACCCCGCTTCGTCTCGTAGCAATCGGAGCCGACGGCACTTCCTCCTTCTCTCCTGACCCCGACACTGTCGTCGTTACCGACACCCTCGTCGTCGGCGCTGTCGTTGGCGCTGTCGTCGGCACTCTCGTTGTCATTGAATCTGCAATAGCCGTCGGCGCCTCGCTCTCGTCGTTAACACTCTCCGCTCCCTCCTCCTCACTGCTCGTTGTTGTGTGTTTCTCCGCTACTTCATCGTCCGTATCGCCTCCTATCGTCACTGAAATGGACGCCGACGGACTGCTCGTCGTCTCGTCCGTCCGCGAAACGCCGCCCAGTACGGTGGACGCCAAGGCCGACACAATGGTATTGGCTGTATCCACGGCCTCATTGGCCACTTCGGTGACTGTGTCTGTCACTGCGTTGTGCGCCTCGTCGAACGTGATGAGGCGGCGGTCGCTGAGCGCCGCGCAATGCGCCGCCGCGGCCGCCAACGCACCGAACGCCAGCATCGCGCGTCGTCTTCTGCGCGCCATGGCTGCCCCGGGCCAGCTCCACGGCGGCGTCGGCTCTGCTGCGAGATGGCGGGGCGTGGTGGAGTGGACGTCGCCCCAATTGCTTTAGTGCCTGCGTCTTGGTGGGGTGGCCGATACTGAGCGAGCAGCTTGGCGATACGTTGTAACTGTGCCTCTGCGCTGACTACCTACGTGTTTGCAGAGGGAGGCACTAGTTGGATTTTGTAGGTTTGGGTTAAAGATGATGAGTCGGATTTACAAGGGAAATGAGGGATGGAGGAGAAATAGGCCTATCCCTATTAATTGCAGGCAGAAGGTGCTGTCGTAGGCATAATTTTGGCCCCGTCTCTGAGGAGCGTAATGGCGACTTTGGCAAAGGAATGTCGTTCTGCACCGCAACTTGCGGCGCAACGCCTTTGCATGAGCTGTAGCGAGTGCATTGCATTGGATCGGTTTGCAGCCGTGTTTTATAGAGTTCAACCAATGCATCGATATGTTATGGCGATGGTCTTCGGTATAGCGGAGACCATCCGAAAAGCGACTGCAATCATGTTGAGCAGCGGCTGGTTGGTCTACATGCAGATGTACTTCGAAGTGTGTGCCATATTCTACGCAAAGTTTGAGGTATTTTGTCTAACAGGGCTTCTTCTCGTCAAAAACAAGTAAAAAGACAATACTATTAAGTAACGATCCATTATGTTCAGCATCCAACACCTCACTCAACATGGGAAGAATAATTGACAGTGTTATTGGGTACCAGTGCAATTTATCTAAATGGGTGCCAATGTTTTTTTATCGCCTTGCAATCACGCATTCTGGATACTGTCGTATTGCAGTTTCCAGAAGAGGTTCAATATTGTTGATACTCACTTGTACGCAAGTTTTAAAGACGAATCGACCCACCAATATGTCGCCATCGTTGCCGTGTTTATGGAGGGCGTATTGGTGGATGAACACGCATATACTGCCGAGACACACCGAGATGCTGGTCTTTGCGATCAGGAGGGCTCATATAGAATCTGGAATATCTACATGTACTGTACAGTATCAACAATGTATTATAGAGAGGGTTCGACGTTGAGTGTTGTAGGCTTGTGCAGTGGATAAGACCTACCTTTTCTTTTCATCTCAGAAAACTTGCTTATGGGTTGCAAGTATTATAACAAGGGTTAAAAAGAGATTATTAATTAATAATTAGTATTTGGTTACTAGCGTCGGTCCTACGTCACTATCGAGCATCGAGTGCGGCTTTATACCAGACTGGACAGTGCCTCCAAGGTTCCGGTCAAACAGTGAAACGGGGCCAGTACATTTTCTTTCTACACAGGGCTCGACACGACATCCTAGCACTCTTCCAATCACAAGGAATTCGTCTCTCGGGACTTTAACCGGGTGCACCTTGCGGAAAACAAAGTACACTGTTCCGTCTTCCTCGACCATTTTCAACACACCAAATGCCTTAAGAGCCTCAACCTTGTAGTATAGTTGATTGTTATGCCAGGAGTATCCCCCCAGCATGATCATTTTACAGCGCACGCCCAACGTCGTATCAACACAGCAAGGCGCCGTCAAGACTGCCCAAGTTCGATGATGCCACAGTATATACACACATGACAAGACAATGCGAACGGACGAGATGAAAGCGGTGAGACCGAGCACGAGGATCCCGTGGCCAACCAAACTCCAAACGTAATACGAAACCACGAGAGCCACTGGTCGTGACTCTTTCAAGCTCGATTGATTGACCCATGTGAGGTAGTAGTTCATTACTCCTGCGCATAGGAGCTCTCCGAATAGAGATGTTTCATAGCTGAATAATAGTCTTTTCACTAAAAGCCGCACTTTCTCGCACAGCCATTTCTTGCTTTCAAGCATTTCGAACAGCAATATAAGCACCCCCGACAGATTGTAGCCCAGCGAGATGTACTGGAGCTTGGCGCTGTATCCATCTTGAGCGATTAATAGAAACAAATCACTCATGACGCCTTCGAGCAGCATGTACAGTATCGCCACGCGGAAAAAGTTTGACGTGTTGTGAGCGGAGAGCCGCATACTTTCTTGCATGAACACTGCGGCAGGCTTCCTCGAAAGTGTTTCTTGCAAACGAAAACACCTTATCCCAAATCGGTTGCACAAAATGTAGCTTTTACGAAGGAGGAGGATGCGATACAGTATCCACAGCAGTCCGAAAATTCCATACCAGTACGATTGCCGATAGGAATAGTCTCCTCTGTCGCTTGCCAATGCTGAGAAATTACTGTCAAATGTTCCGAGACCTCGAACACGAACATAGGCTGTCTTGTCCCTCTTGCAGTATGTTCCTGCTGCCTCCTCGTAGAACGCAAAGTATCCAATACTTCCGTGGTAAAAATAATGCTCAAAGGCATAGCTTTCGTTAGCGCAGCTTGTTGGTGTCGTCAATGATGGCGGTACGCTTTGCTTCCCTAGTATGAAAGAGCCATGAACGTTGTACTGCGGTATCACGAAGTGGCAGATTTGTCCATGCTCCACGGAATAATAGTGCGTGATCGCAATATTCCACCACACATTTGCGATAAAGAGCCATTCAACAGGACAATACTCGGTGATATTCGCTGTCTCTCTCGACGCATCAGCTGAAACCACAAGATATTCGGTCAATTTGTGAGCTGTCACGAGTTTCACGTAATTTCTCCCCTGCAAAACCAACGGAAGTATTCCAAAGCTAAACCATATCATCTTCAGCATTTGCTTAGCACTCGTTCGACTTGATAGGGTTGCTGACAGTCTGGTGATGCTGTGTACCTTTGCCAGTTTTCTTCGTGGCAATACAGGACACGCTCGTTTAACCTCGCTTGACTTCATGTTGTGCCTGCCTTATGAGAGACAAGTAAAAATAACAAAGATTGAAAAACGGACGCTATTATTTTTTTTTCACACCTATTGTATGTCCACAATAATTGTATAAATTAGAAAGATATTGCAGCATTAATACTCCTCCAGAACTATACAACGTGTACAGTCAGTTTCCACACAACGTCAACGTAACCTAAATATTATTTACATGTCGGTAAATACGATGCGTACACCAACGCCGACCTTGATAGCCTTGCGTTCTCTTGATGAGGAGCTGGTTTTCGATTAGAAGCATCTTCAGGGTATCTGATCGATACTCTTGTTTCCCCTCGATGAACGGCACCAGCTCCTGCAACTGCCTCCACTGATTTCGTTAGCGTAATGCTACGGGTGTAACTCCGTATCTGCGAGCAGTGGACAGATTTGAGGCACTCCAAGCCGCGAGAACAGCAGTCTTAAGGTGCGTCCAGGACGTTGCTGGAATCAAGTGGTTCCCAGGCGGAAGACTTGGTCTCTACGCACTCAGCTTGCTCAAGTATAGCAATACGTCGGAGAACGCGTGCGAAATCCATCGGATCAATTGCTGAATGATCCAGCACTGCTTCAACTCCAGTTTTGAAAACGAACGTGCTCGTTGTCTCAGCGACGAAATTCTCCACTTCGTCTGCGCTCAGCACGGCCAAAAGCTTTGCTGGGTCGCACATGTCGAACAGAGCACCGAAGTTATAAGCCGAGCCTCCGCACAAAATCAGCGCCACAGAGAGGAGAGAAATATATCGTTGACGTGTGCGCTGCTTGATCGTGCTCAGCTTAAGCTTTTCTCGTAACAAGCTAAACTGTTTATGAAGCAGGGCAGTGTTCCTCTCAGCTTTCCTGACAGTACACGCAGCATCTAGCAACGAGCGCTTGATTTCGCGATCCCAGACGGAGGTTTCTCTCTTCACTTTGGTCGCTTTCAGATCCCACTTCATCTGCTCCACCTCGGCGATGAAGTTCTCGCGTCTGCACTCCCGAAGTGCAAGCTGGAAAAACGCAGCGGCTTGGTTATCAACTACAAGTTTTGCTCGAATCACTTCGTCGAAAGCTTCGGAGAGAACTGTGTGCATATCATCAACACTCAGAGATTGGAAACCCAAACCAAAGATGCCTCGTAGATCATAGACGCTGGTCATAAGCCCCAGCAGTTGACGCAGTCTTGTCACAGTTACTTTAGTAGCGCTCAAAACCAACGTCGCTCGCTCCCAGAACGCGCGCTGCTTGATGTGTTCGCGCAGTAGCCAAGACACGTTACTATTCCTGTCAATCTCCACTGCAAAATCAAACGCTGTTCTGGCATCGGAAGACAGTAGCAAAGGGTTGCAGCCACAGTCGACGAGTAGGTACCTTACAAGCGCGAAATTGGTCTGTGAAGCGGCCAAGTGGAGCGGTGTCCAGCCATTACTAAGCCGTAGATCTTGAATCCATTTGGACGTCGTGTCTTCAACTAACTGCTTCAATAGAGCCACGTTCCCCGAGTCCATCAGTAGCGCCAATACCCCCCTTCCATAGTCTTCTCCAAGGTTTTTCAGTTCTTCTCGCCAATCTAAGTCATCAGTTTGCTCGAGTCCACGCTCGACTGCCTTGTGCTTCTCTACCATCTCAACCAGAGTATCGGAGGCCAAGGACATCTGAAGAATGATAGTAACTGCTTCTGTGTGTTTTAGTTGAATAGCAGCGTCAATAGCCGACACTTGTGCAGCTCTGTTCCCCGTCAATTCCTCCCGTAGACAAACTGTTATCGCCTCTGCATTCATCGCTCCAATAGCTGCGCGTACATCTGTATAGGTGTTTAAAAGCTTCTCAAACTCTTGGCAATTTGGTCCAGCTCGAACGTAGTCCATAGCGATCTTAGCAGAGTCGCTTTCGGCCATCGGATCGGCTCCATGAGCTAGAAGAATCTCTGTGACCTCCAGCATATCCCTATTGACTGCACACTGTAGCGGAGTCCGCCCAAACAGCCCAATGTTGTTCGCACACGCGCCATGTCGAGCCAATGCGATGGCAGTGGCGCTTCTCTTCTCGTCGATCGCTGCGTGGAGCGCCGTGAGGTCGTTGGAGTTGGTCAATTCGAGGTCCGCTCCGTGCGCTATGAGCAGCTCGAGGATGTCCACGACGTTGTACCGTGCGGCCTCGATCAGCGGCGTGTTGTGGAAGCCTCGGCGCTCGTTCACGTCGTCGCCCAGTTCCAAGCGACGACGAACGCCGCCGAGGTCCCCCCTACGCACGAAATCAGTGATGGTGTCACGAGAGAAAATCCCCATAAAGGTCCGTCCAAGAAGGCGGCGAAACGAAAAGTGTGAGGAAGTTTCCCGGCTCGAGACAGGCCGCCATTTCGGTCGCCATATCATACAGACTGTATGTGGTTTGAGAAATGCAAGCGAGCTATCGATGATCGATTCGATCGTCATGATGTGTAGCACGTCTATTTGCAAGCTGAAGTGAAAGTGTGTGGTGCTCAAAGCGGTAGCGTGCTTGTAAGTGGATACAGCAGACATGACATGACTTCCATTCGTGTCCAATGGCAGTTGAGGCGCGACGTATCGACCATACTTTATCGTTCCGTGACTCATGATGACCAACCCCACACGCATACTTGGACTTCGGCGACAAGAACGAAATTCCATTCGAAGGAGGGTCCTGCTGCCTCTGGAAGACATCGCTCGGCATGTTTTAGCAGCACAGAACGATGACATGTAAGCTCGTTACATGTGGAAATGGTGCGTTTGACGGCAGAAGTCAGGAACTTGAAAGATCGTAGAAGTCAGGCCTCTCCATACAGTTACAGGTAGATATCTTCTTCACAGCTGAAGTCGCCATCAAGCCGAAAGTCCTCGTAACTTGCGATGGACATCGAAGTGCCACCGATCGACCTGCTAAGCGGATGCCGATCTTTTCGAAGTGATCTTCAAGCGACTAGGCTGCTTGATATTATATCATCGAAGTGTTCTATCTCAAAGGACACTAAAAACCCATTTTTGAAACCTGCCCCATGCGATGTGCGTTGCAACCGCTCTAGAAACCACCATCAGAACTTGCCAATACAGGTTCGATCGTCTTGCTATTTTTCACACTTTGCTCCATTCGCCTCGCGACGTTCATGGCGTCGGCCGCAAAAACTTCAGGTGACAAGAAGAAATCGAAGAAGAGTGACGAGGCGACTTCACGCAGCAAAGACAAGGAACGCAAGAGCAAAAGTAAAGATCGAAAGTCCTCCTCCAAGCGGGAGAAACCCGTTGCAGCCCCAGCACCTATTGTTTCGGCCTCCGTCACTCCACCTCCGGTAGTTCATGACCCGGACGCCATCCAGTTATTCCGTCGATACGATCGGAACCGATCAGGAGTTCTCACGAGACTCGACTTCTTGCAGCTCTTGAGAGACTATGCCGATCCAACGAGTAGCTGGTGGGGAATATCCCTATCGAGACCACCGCTGTCTCTAACGGACAGTAGCGGGATCCCGCTAGGATACCAACGTGCTGATAGAAACTCGGAATTTGAAGCTGGCCAGCTTTTTGAGCGATACGATAGGGATCACACGGGCGCACTTACGTTGGACACTTTCCACGTCTTCTTCGCCGACTTCAAGCCGCAATTACGGGCTTTCGTGGAGGAGACTAACTACCGAGCTATTGCTCCACCACCGCTGGAACCTGTTCATGAAGAAAAAGCTGAGCCAGTGTCTACAAACGCTCAAGATGCTGCAACGGATGCAGATACACCTCCAAGTCCGAGAGCGATAAGGGTCAAGTATCGAGCAGCGCTGTGGAAGTTACGAAAAATCTGCAAAGACGAGTTATTCGACCAGCGAGAGCGCCTTGTTCAGCATATGAAAGTCATTCGAGAGGATATGACGCATCGACAACAGCGCAGCAGCAGAAATGGCAGTTGCACTCGCCGGACTAAGCGGAGACCAAGAGCGTCACATTTACCGGGCTTTGGCGACGATGAAATATATACTGAGGATACACCGGAAAAGGATGAAACCAAGCAATATGAAGCAATGGAAGACGACTTGGACCGGCTGGACGAGCTGATAGGATACGTACGACGTCATCTGAACAAAGGTCAGACTCATATCGAGCTGCTGGAAGGCGTGGCAAAGTATTATTCTAACCATGCAGTTTATGTGACACAGGAAGTGATGTATCGCAGCGGGAGATGCAAAGCTTTCTCGAGCAAGCTGAGGGGATCGAAGAAGAGGCCGAATGTCTGGCCATGAAAGACTATGGCGATATCCCTCCATCTAAGAAGGAGAACGAACCATCTGCTCTAAACTCTTCATCTCCAGCACCGACTTCAGCTCCTGTCCAGCCAGCCTCGCTACCATCTTCGCAGCACCAGAAACAAACGGAGCTGGAGAGGCTTCTGAGAGTCAAAGATCAAATGATTTACCAGTTGCTCCAGGAGCGTACAGCGATGCGCAAGGAGCGTGCTGCAGTTGAGGCCAGTCTGAAGAAGCTCAGTGATGTCAGTACACGTGAGATGAAGAAGTGGGCGCGGCTCACTGACGAAATGCAAGCCGAAATCGAGCAACTTCGGCGATCTCAATCCCATCAGCGCGGCATCAAGGAACGAGGTCAAGAAGCAAGCGGTAATAAATACACTTAACTAATAGAATTAGAATTACGGTCCATAAAATGGTTCTATTAATACATGTAGATTAGATTAGTACTGCTCGTCGGCGCATTGGACACGTAGTCAACCATCGTGAAAAATATGTCCACACCGCAGTTGCACAATC
Source organism: Phytophthora idaei (assembly GCA_016880985.1). Taxonomy (NCBI): domain Eukaryota; phylum Oomycota; class Peronosporomycetes; order Peronosporales; family Peronosporaceae; genus Phytophthora; species Phytophthora idaei. The sequence continues at coordinate 51,739 of QOKR01000138.1, read as the reverse complement.
GATGAGTTTCGTATGGCTCCATCATTTCGATCACCGTCACTTACTCGTTCCCCAGCTCGTACCAAGTGATCCTTCACCTCTTTCCAGTGAGGTGGTATCTGAAGGAAATGCTCGATATCAATGAGAAGAGCTCGGGGATCTGAGTCTCCTTTAGCGCCACTGTTTCGCAGATAATCCGATTCGTCCAACTAAACCTCCAGTTCGGCGTACACTGCCAGCAGTGCCAACACAAAGCTGGCTAGTTTGTTGCAGCGCTCGAGGATGATCGCTTATACGTATGGACGTGCAAGTTTTCAAGGGAACTCCGGCCTCACTAGTTGTTTCAGCTTCTTCGTCAGTGGCTCGAACGACTCGCGGTGTTTCGAGCTAAACCACTCCCATCGAACGGCTCGGCGCAAGTTTAGGTGGAGTTCAGGCACTGCGAGTAGCGCGTTCTGAGGACCCACTCCAGTTCGATCTGGGCTTCTTAGAGTGAACACGTACTGCGTGTAAGGAGCCATCGAGCCGTGGTTGTTCAAGATCTTGTTTGCTGCTGCAGCGACCGTAAATTTTGCCATTTCCGAGCGCACTGCCTCAAGTAACTGCGTCAGCTGAGTATCGTTGCTAGATACTGAATGACTCAGGCAAATACAACATTCTACTGCTGTAGGGTCCACAACGTCGACGTCTTGCAGAAGAAAAACCGACCGAGTCAGTTGCACCTCCATCGCCTTCCGTTCGCGCGGGATTTCTAGAAATTGTTCGAGATCAACCAGCAGTGCACTGAGATCCACGCCTTCGTCGGCACACCTAGCCAACAGCACGTCCAGATCCGTATACACTGCAAACAACGAGAGGATAGAGTCCGCCAGACCTCGACGGCGTTCCTGGATAATTGCATCTGTGTCATAGCCCAAGTACTTGCGCGGAAACTCGTCTGCCACTTTTTGGAGCTTCTGCATCAATGGCTGGAATAGTTTTCTTGCTCTGTTAAGCAAGTGACGTCCCATTGTCTCGCTTGCCGCAACTTGACGTGAAATGCATAGCACTGCGAGTATCTTTTCCGCAGTTTCCACTCCTTTGCCGGACGACTCGCGTCTTCCATGTGTATTGCGTGTAAGGCACTGAGGTGTTGGAGGTGTCCTGGATGGTACTCGCGGCAATGACCAGCTTCGAGACTTCCGACCGCCTAACCTTCAGCAGTCGACGCAAAGTTGCTTCGCGATGAACTGACGAACTTGAGCTCATTTTAGAACCCACATACCCAGTACGAGGACAGACTGACAAATAACGATTCAGCGAGCTCCCTATTTTTTTTAAGGATACTCCTGGACAAGTAGCACTTCATTCACGGCAGCTGTACCCCTTCTCTTGGTCACAAATTCGTCCACCGGCTTCTCGTTGGGTTGGTCCCTCAGTTTCGCATCACATTGAGACTGGAACGCCCTAATCATTTCGGCACCGGGGGACGGTGGTGCAGGTACTTCGGATACTTCGGGGACATGTACCTCCTTTCGCGAAACCTCTTCGCGAGACGTGGCCAAACCCAGCAAAGCTTTAAGCTGCTTCCGAGCGCCTGCGCGTCCCTGGAGCACGAGATCTCTGGCTTCCAATGGATCGACTCGCTGTAACTGAGCCAGCAGTTCCATGATGAACTTGTAGATGTGAGAATACGGCAGATCCGCATTGATCCGCTCTGCGTTAGCCACCAAGTCATCCAAATTCACAGCAGGTACAGCTGTTGGTGTCTCTGTTGAACCTCTACCTTCTCTCTGGAAGTTGATCACCAGAGCCTCAAGCATGGCACGGTCAGGGGCTGCAGTATTGGGGCTCGTCCAAGCGAGTTTGTTTCGTTCTCGATACTGCGGGAAGTTTTGTAGTAAGTGCTCATAGGATTGATGGTCCAGTCGATAGAGTTCGGTTAGAGCAAGTGCCACGCACGTTTCGAGACGAGAAACGCCGTAAAGCAACGCTAATTCGCCGAAAAACTCACCGCGTTCACGAATGGACTCGCTGGAATCAAGCTTTACCAGGACTCGCCCCTGGGCGATGAAGTACATGCTGCGGTCAACATCGCCTTTCATGGCTACTTCTTCGCCTTCGGAGCAAACCACGTACTGCAAACACACCAATAAGCCACGTAAAAAATGCTCATCCAACGAGCGGAAAGCGGCGACTCGTGCTGCGAACCCACGGAGAGTAGCCAACACCACATCTTCGTGCAAAGTATGGGAAACGTGAGCCACAGCAGCAAACTCCTTTTCGCCTTTACGACGACGCCACACTCGTGCGTAGTAGGATTTGATCTGTCGTTTGAGCTTCTTGGGCACTTCGTTCTCCACCAAATAATGCTGCAATTCGCCCAACCCCTGCTCGAACGCTGCCTCACGACGTGCTTGTGCATTCAGCAATTCGCCCTGAGCGCCAACTAGTGCACCATAAATGTAAATACTCCACAATGTGATAGCGATCTCCGCTACTAACTCCAACGGATTCATGGACAAGATGTCTCCGTAAAAGAGCGTTGAGATGCACTCCATCGAGAACAGCAGCGAGCGTAGATACTTGCGTGTCAGCGATACACTCTCCAAGTAAAAAGTAGTGGCACTCTCGCTGAGCATTCGTGCAGTGTGTTCAACTTCCGTGGATCCGTCGAAAATGAACGTTAACATGCCAGAGGTGGATAGCCACGATGTTCCGTAGTGGTGAAACCCAAGTTCACTGATGATAAACCAGATGCACGCTAAGAGATGACCCATCGTGACGTACGACGCCAACCCTTTCAGGAAATACAGGAAAGCCTCATTCGCTGGAATCTTGCGGTCGTAGATCAGGTACTGGAAAAGCTGCTCAGATAACGCCTCGATCCTTTGTGCAAGCAGCAAACGGTTCATCCGTAGTAAAAAGCGAGTCGTCCACCAAGACGCATTAGCTGCATGTTCGGCAGACAACGTATTTCTTACGGGTATCCGTATATCAACTGCGAATAATAGGAATTCAAGGGGTAACATGGCCAAAATGTCCGAACGTAGAGCTGGGTTAGACGTGAAGACTCGTCTCCAGCCACCTTGGCGTGTGCTCGTCAAACTGGCACCGACACTGTGGACTGTGAGCGAAGCGTAACGAATCTTGTACCCGACATCGAGGACGCACAGCATGTCCAAGAAAACTTCAAAACCCGACCAAGAGCGAAGTAAAGCTCCCGAAACCTCGGTAAGATCCGTCGCGAAACAGAGCTTGAAAGGGGTGACGATCAAGTGATACACCGCTATCCCAAGCATGCCGATGTCCCAGAGTCTGCCCAGTTCCTTAATTCGTTTGATGAATTCTCTAGATCTGGGATCGATGGTCTCAACCTGGTCGCTGGGAAGCTGAAATCTCCCTATTAGGGAAGGACGCTGGCCAATGCTAGTCCGGCGACCTAGATCTAGCAACGCTCCACGGAACGACGAACCCATCAGTCTGGCGTTGCTCATACGTTGTGGTACAGATAGTTTACGCGCGTCTTGGTGGAGATTTTTCCAGCGTCTGTATCGATGGTACCAGTGCAGCTGAGTCGTGTACTGAGGGCGCTGACAGCGCTGGATTATCTCAAAGTCAATACTTGCTCGGCTGGTGTATCCCTCTTGAGCTTTCATGATTCTGTCGCCTTCCTTGTGCAATTCTTGGAAATACTTGCTCCCAAACAACGGCAGCGAACGACTTCGAACCAATTTGAAGTTTGTATTCCCCATTGTTGAAGCTCCATAGTGCTGTTGGTTAGCGTCTTGAAGCGCAATGGTAGAGAGCCGACGCCTGGGGTCATTCCCACCTAGGCCAATGCTTTGGGCAACCATCGATAGTCTCGTTGCACCGGCGAGTCCATAGTTTATCCGACTACCAGGCCTATTACGGCTGTTTAGTTGATCAGATGAATACGATGACTGACGTCTGGTTAACTTCTTTGAATGATAAATCCTGGAGTGGGATCGGTGCTCACCGTGTGCACTGGGTGCTATCGTAACATGCGAGGAGGCTGTCTCGGGTGGAATGAGCTCGTCCATCAGTTTGCGAACTGTATGTTGCACTGCGGCTAAAAGTTTGAAGCTTGCCCAGCTCTCGGTCTCCAGTCGACGCAAGTGTCTGGTTGGTAAACTATCGCGCACCAATTTGTTGACGGGATTTAGGTCAATGATGAACTGGAGAACGTGGATATCCTTTTTACTGTTGCCTGTGTTGACATGACTAATAGGCGCAACCACGTCACCCACCGTACTGCGATTCATTTCACTCGAGTTGCCTCGATTTTTGCGCGAGATGCTGTGTCGTGTGCTGCGGGTTGAAACAGCCGAGGAAATTCTTCGCCGCACATGTAGAGCAGCCAAAGCTTGGTGAAATTGGTTGGCCAGCGCATCCGCCTTTTGTATAATATACTGCGTCTTCTTCTCAAGCAGCTGGACCTCCGAGAACAGAGTCACTGGACTAGTAGCTTTCTTCGTCAGCAAGGGGATGACAGACGGAGAGCCTGATAACCTTGCTTTTGCTCCTCTATTGGCAGTCGTATCCTGCTGCGTCTCACGAGTGGATAGAAGACGTTTGGCCTTCTTGGCGGTGCGGACGCTAGCTCTCTGATAGCGAAGTAGTCGACCGTGGACCCAGTCGAGAATGGAGTACAACGCGTGCTTCTGAATTTGTGTATCTGATAGATCGCCGTCGGTTGTCCATAGTTCTCTCCAATCGTGTTTGGTAACGTAAAGCACTTCACACGACGTCGTCGCCTTCACAGTTGCCAGTCTTCGTTGACCAGAGAGAAAGAAGGCGATCTCACCGAACAAAGCTCCTTCCATAAGAATGGCTACACTAGTCACTGAGCTGGTCCAGAAGGCAGCCGCCACTCCTTTCCGCAGTGTACACAATCGACTTCCATAGGTTCCTTCCACTAGGATATTGTCGCCAGGAATGAAGAGCTCCGACTGCAGTCGCAGCGCCAAATTATTGATTTGCGACGGTGTTAGGAAGCGGCTAATGGGTAGCAGCGAGATGGAGCGTCCGTAAATCTCCAGCATGAGCTTCAGTCGAAGATTGGCGGATAAATCATGGACTGTACTGTGCAGGTCAAGTCCTTCTGTGTGCTCGAACTGCAGACGAAAGAAAAACCCGACACGCTCTCGTAACGTAGCCGGGAGATCGTGTTCCTTGGCAAAACTCTCAAAACTCGCAATGCGATTCTTGTACTGCTTGGTCTCCTTGCCCAGTTCCAAGATGAGCTCTGAGATTTCTCCCACGATGTGGCCGATGATGAAGGTACAGCCCAAACACGTGATACCCGTCCAAAGTGTGCCAGCGGTATCACGAGGAACACTTTCTCTAGATCCCACAAGCAGCAGCGTCGTAATGGCCCAATAGAACGTCTTCGCGTAGAGTATCGGCACCGAGTGATGATACTCGTGTAGTAGATGGTCATGAGCCATCCAACACTGCTCCACATGCTCACATTCGTGCTCAGATATCAATAAGAACACACATCCCACACAGTGAGCGGTCAGCACCAGAATGATCATCAGTTTAGCAGGACTCAGATACGCAGACACGTTGTGAGACGCGAAGTGCTGCTGGATCTGCACGATGACGTCATCCAAATAGACCAAGAGATCCACACAGCGAACGAGTCGCGGTAGCCGACACAGACTGGCAGTCACGGATCCACTGGCCACTGGAGCATAGAGTGGCAAAGACGCTAACAGATCCCATTTAAACGTCGAGCTATGAAGATAATGTACATCCTTCTCTTGTCGGTTGAGGAGATTCTCAAAGCCCACTTCAGGACATCCGAAGTAGAAAATCCGTAAGTAAATATCCAGCGCAAAACAAAAGTCACAAGCGAGATCTGCGACCCACACGACGGTACTAGTGCCACTAGGAAAACGGAGATGCGAGTGGAAACAGATCCGGAATATGATGAAGAAGGCGTTGTAGATGTTCCAGCACGTAATAATTGCGTTCCAAGTACTCGCGAACGTGGTGCGTGTCGCGTCAGCATCACGGACTACAGCTTTCCCGCTTTTCCTGTTCGTGGTTACCATCGTATCGTGTTGGAAGAAGAGCGTCGTTGTCTGCATCATGTGCGGCTGCAGCTTGAGTCTCTCGAGATTATTCACAACTCGACGCATCCTTTTCTGCTGATCAAGCCACACTATCTGGGCCTCCTCTTTCACATCACTTAGATCACTAGCGAATTTACGCTGAATAACGTCAAATTGTTCGCGACTCATGACGGATGCATTCACGAGAGAAGCCGCAGTGAGCGTACCTGTATACGTCTTTCGTAGCAGAAATTCACTCACACCATAGCTGTCCCCTGGATGCAGCGCACGTATCGGTACCTTCCGTATGTGGTAAAAGACGTTGACTTTACTTCCGTGTAGAAAAACAAAGAACTCTCGACAAATATCACCTTCAAGGCAGATCGTTTCGCCGTGCTGGAAGCTGCGATGTCGGAATTTGCCTGTGATCTCGTGAAGAAATTCCACGCTAGCCGAGTCGAAGAGCGAGACACTTTTCACAGCGTCGGAGTGCAAGAGAGACGAGATCTGGTAGCACAGTTGGTCTGGAAAGTGTGATAACAACTGGGACTCGTACGCGCGCTTGTGTTCCACGAACTGGTGGTGATAGAATCGTCGGATCTCCGCACTCAACTTCTCAGAGATATCCATGCGCTCCAAGATGCTGTTGAGCGTGTTGAGCTTCTCGATGTGGTGATGTCGCGTCGCCATCACGTTCGAAATGGTGCTTGACATGGCCCCCACGACGCCGAAATTGATGATGCCGCCCACAAAGATCCAAAACGCCGCAAAGTAGCTCTCGGCGGTCGAGTATGCAACGATATCTCCATAACCCACAGCTGTCAGTGTCACGATAGCCCAGTAAACAGACCGCAGGTACGCGAACGAGGATTTATACATAGAAGACGGGTCTTGTACAGGGAACATTGCACCAATGTGGGCGTAGCAGTCATAGGTTACCCACGAACAGTTCTGGAAGTGCGTAGCATACTGAAGACAATCTGCCCGCGAGAGATCAGCCATGTCTCCCTCATTGTAGTCTTCGGACGTCGTTCCTTGTGCAATCCAAGCCATTTCAAACCAAACACAGCCCACGATATGAAGCATCAGAGAAACACCCAGCAGCAGTGAAAGAACGAGATGAGTCTTCGAGCTGATACTGTGGTAATCGCTAATAGTCCTCAGCAAGTTAGGTACTTCTCGCACCCGTAATAGTCGAAGCAAGCGGAGGAGAGACAAACGCCCTCGAATCGGATCGATTGGCAACGAATCGAGCACAATTCCAACGGGCAGCCATGCCAAGAGATCAAGATAAAACCCACTAGCTCGATACGCAGCAAAGACCATATCCGGCTGTACGACCTCCAGCATCACGCTCTGATCCAAATACGCGAAATACCGAGACCGGAGCACCAGATCAGCCGCGAAAAACAACTCTGCCATCAACGTAAAAGCATAGCGCATGCCAAACTCGGGCTCTTCAGCGAACATGTCTTGGTCATCCGTCATGGCGATAAACACCGAAAAGAACGGGACTTCAAATGCAACGTACACGATCGCGAGCATGCGAGCTGTGTCCCAATATACACGAAACACGGAGCCTGGCAGCTGCCAGCTTACGCCTCGTTTTCTATCACTGGAAAGAACATCGGTAACAACGCTGTGTAAACTCCCAGAGTGAGAGTTCCTTCGTCCGTTCTCGTGGCCACCACGCAATCCCAATAGCTTTTTGGTTTTCTGCAGCTGTGTCGAGTACTTGATCAGCGTTTCAGTCATTCGATCTCGCACTTCAGGCTCGCTCCCACGGTGGAAATGCGTCACAGCCTCGTCAAACTTGGCCTTTGCAAGCACATAGAGCTCGCAGAAAGTCTTGGCCACTGCTTTTTCTTCATATTTCTCTGGGAAAAGTAGACAACTATCTGCAAAAAAGTCTCCGGTCAGACACTCCTTAGCATTGGACCCGTTGAATGCTGAGAGCACCACCGTACCGCGAATGACAAAAAACATCTGAGCGTTGAACTTGGGCTCCGTGATCTGATCAGCTGGCGAATATACGCGACGCACTAGTGCGAGCGCGAGTAAGTTGATGAACTCGACGCTTTCTCTCATAAGGAAGCACACTTGCTTGACTCGACTAGCCTTGAGCGTAGAAATGACCTTCGTTTGCAAGTGTTTGGGCATCAAATGAAGCGCCTCCTCGCTATCGAGACTGTGGTGTGTGCTCCACGAGTAGCTGAAGTACGCGATCACCTGACGTCGCACAGCCCGTGAGATATTCTGAGACCGCATGTACTCGCGAGCGTTGTCCACGTGGGTCGCAAAGGCAGCATATCGAGCATTCCGAAAGCGGAAAATAAAGAGAAAAGTTGCTAGAAGTGACGATCCGAAAAGCGCTCCAATGAGCGTCACAGCCAACGCATACATTGTCTCCGCGTCCGACACTGGGGTCACATCGTCATACCCTAGCAAAACCATTGTCCGTGATGCCCAGTACAGCGTGCGGGCGTACTTACGAGCTACCGTCGCCCCAGAAAGACGGTCTCGGATGGCCCAGCTCGTCTCCACGCTATCGTCGCAAGCCTGGAGAGAGACACCGCACTGTGTGTGCGCGATCAGCATATATCCACAAGCCACGTAATGGCACAGACCTGCGCACATCCCAATATTCCGAACCAGACTGTCGATGCCTGTTGAAGAGAGGTGTTGAACCCAGGAGCGATCCGAATAAATGCTAGCGATCCACCCGAAGCATTGGCGTAATCGGTAAACCCTGCCGAGTTTCGTAATTCGAGCCAAATGCAACGTGTTGTACGCTCCCATCGAAAGAGGTATTACCTCGGTGGGCAGCAGTCCAATGATTTCCATTGCCAACTCGATATTCCGCATCAACACAAATCTACGTTCCGTGGTGCAATCGTCCGCCCCCGACCCGGGAATCGACGACAACGGTCCAATCGACGCTATCGTCCAATTGGCTTTCCCTCGCCGCAGTCCGCTAGAAGGTGCGCGGGTCAAAATCTTTGGCGTCTTCAATCGATTGGCATCTCGTGTCAGTTTCTTGTTTAACTCAAAACTTACAGAAGCCGAGAGCTGGGAGAACGCGTCCTTCCAGATCTGATAAAAGCTCACGAATTCCATCAACCCGATGACGTCTGCGATGATATCGAGCATCGTCAAGATGCTGAGCTCCTTGGTCCATTGGTGACGTAATTTTGTTTCTAAAGGTTCGTAGTAAAACGCGATTCGGAATGGTATTGTCAGGAAAAGGTAGAGCACGACGTAGAGGCTGACGAGCACACGTAGAGTCTCTCGGGTAGTCCACGGGAGCTTCTTGTAGAATTTGATAGCAGGACGAGAAATGCGACGGTAGAACCGTCGACAGCCTCGGATGAGTTGTTTGCTGGATAACCTTGGGCGGGTCTTTGTGGTAGAACGCTTGGAGACTTGGAACCCGCTCGTCTCGGGTAGAATGAGCGGTTCTTCGGTTGCGACCTCCAGTTCATGTTCATGGAGATTTGCATCGTCCGCAGTCGCCGCGTAAACTTTGCGATGAGGCATCGTCAGCCTCGGCAACAAACCATCAAGTGGCCGAGGAGAGGCGACAATAATACAAACCCATTATGCCAGTGGTTTCGATGTCGCTATTCTTTGGCTATTTTTAGTTCAGTTTGTGGTCACCTCCACAAACGTTTGTGACAAAACGTTCAGTAAAGTGTGGTCCTGCCCGACAACTGTACAATTTCCACAGTCTCACTACTGCCACAACTAATCCGTGTGGTCCACCCCGTCTTCCTTCTTCCCAAATTTCCGTTGCGCATCGCGTTCTTCGCGCAACTTACTCGGTTCCCCCTTGCCCGCACTCAGTTCCCTCGTGCCCGCAATGGACTCGTCCAAGCGCGTGGCGGACGCCAAGGCGCCGTCGGCGGAGCTCAAGCGTCTGGCCAAGTTCTTCGCGTCCGACCGGCCGCCGCGCAAGCGTCTGCGTACGCTACTGGACTTCCTCAAGCACCAGCCCGGCGCGGACGGCGCGTCGGGAGGCAATATTGCCGTAGCAGTGCAGTCGCTTCTCTCGGGGACGTCCAAGGACACTACAAGCGGCGGGAACGGTCCAGAACACGCCGCAGCCATCGCTGATTTCTGGACCGACGCCAACAACTCGACGCTTGTCTTCGGCGTAGTCAGCGACTGCGTCACGGAGCTCGAGACGCTCTACACGCCCCATGAGACGGCGTTCCGGAAACAGCGCCGCAAACCGCTGGAGGCTGAGGACTGGAGCGAGGTATTTGAAGGTCTGGAGGTGCTATTACGCAATAATTCGGCCAGATTGAGAGAAGGATGGAACAATAATGGGCTCACAATGCTGTTCGCCAAGCTGCTGAAGAGAGACAACCACGCTATGATCAAGAAGTACGCGTTCCGCTGTCTGGCGCTGTATACAGATGCCACGAGGAGCATCCAGCAGCTGGCAGCCATGCCGTCGACCAGTACGTCGAGCTTCCAGGCCTCCAGAGCAGGCAGTATTCGCCTTATGAGTGATGGAATTGAGATTGATATTGATGAAGACGAAGACGACAGGGGCACGGCCATGCTGTCACACACGATGCCTAGCAGGAAGAACATGCATCTGGAATTACTGCGGGAAAGTGTGGACTTTTCCCCCTATGGAGGAGGCAGCATCATGCTGCCGGATAAGTTCCTGAACGAGGGAGTGCACGTGGAAGGCTGGATGAGACCCATGCCCACCCAGGCAGAGGAACCAGTGGATATGCTGAAGTTTCTGATGGATTTGAGCTTGGAGAGAGAAGACACACATGGCAAATTATCCGCTACGGGAAAGCCGAGCGGGAGCAGTGACAGGTTCATCTTTTGGGCAGAGTTGATCATGAAGTTCTACATGCCGCTGCTGTACCCGAAGGTGTGTCTGAAGGTCAAACTGAAAGAGGAAGGAGACACGCTGGGATTCTTCCACCATTGTCCTGGTAGCTTCCAGCGCGTGGTTGCACGCTGGGTGTACAAGTTAAGATCGAAGGAGGACTTCATGGAGGTGCTCTGGTCACGACGAGAGTTTTCGGAAGTGGTCATGGAAACCATCCGCCAGAGATTTGCGTATCGCGACACGGAGCTGGTGGTGGATGCCATCAAGTTCTACTCAGGTATTTGCACTGGCGCGCAGTACGTTCCATCGGGGATGAAGTCTCAAATGAACGAATCCTCGCGCGCCATGATCTCGCACGTCTCGCAGCTTTTCCACCCGTCCGTGCAGCTGGATGATTCCAAGATCTTGCTGCATTGTATCGAGCTACTGGAACTCATTTCCCAGCGACGACTAGATGACTACACATCGACATACCTGCGAAAGTTTGTGCTTTCTACGATCGATAACTGTGTAATGCTGCGCGAGCCGGGGAACCGCCCCGTACTTACAGCGATGCTATCGATCGTTTTGCACGTTTGGATGCACTCGGCAGTAACCACAAAATCCACAGGTGCGCAGATATGGATGGAACTAACCATTGCGATTCGGCGGTGGTTGGTTAATCCTGCCGATGCTAAGAGCGTGGGGGTCGAAGTGATTAACTGCTGGAAACGCGAACTTCGCTTCACGAGTTGCCTGCTCATGTACGTTATGGACAAGGGATACTCGTATCTGAAAGTCACGCCGGAAGGTGCGAAGCTGCTACCCCAGGACGGAAAAGACGCGAAGGGCCCAGGAAGTGGGAAAACGTTGCGGGAGCTGAAACAGGGTTACCTTCAGTCGTCAGCCAACTTTCTTATGATGACGGTGGTTGACGTATCGGACGCGACGGTGCTGCTGGATCGTGTATTGCATCTTATCCCTCCTCCGACAGTATCAGCTCTGACGCCGTCGATGCATTTGAGTTTGACAGAGGGTATGCTGCAGCTTGTGGAACTTTGGATTGAGTCAGCAATTGGAGCCCAGCGCAGTCATCCGTCCGAGTTGCAGCAAATCAGTCCGTCTACTGTTCTAGCTTTGTTCAACGAGTGGTTCTTGCCTGCATGTGAGCTGGAAGCTTCGGATTTCCAGAACTCTCGTTGCATCGCGATCGTGGCACTCTGCAAACTTTGTTCGGTACGCTGCATCAACACGATCACTCGCAGTCATCTTACCATCACCGCCCGTGTTCTATTCAAAGGTATTACCTCTCCTTCGGGAGTGGTTGTCTCAACGGTGTTGCAGAAGTCCTCGGTTTTATTCTCGATGAATCTCGAGGGCCTAAACATTCTCGTGCCCGCCTATTTGTACGCGGTTGATGAAATCATTATTGGGAACATTTGGAGCCGGGCTGAAAAGTCCAAGGTGAAGTCGTCTGAATGGAACAATGAACTGAACGCGGCTTTGGACGTTGTATTCGCTATTCTAGAATTGCCCAAGCGGTTCCCAGACCAGGATTTTGTGCGGTGGAAACAAAAGATCATGGGTGTGTGCGGCATTGACGAGCTCCCATTGATGCAGGATATCATTGGCGAGATTCCAGAGACATTGGACGATTTCCACGTGATTGTTGGTCGCATTCTGATGCGTATCGCCCAGCTTCCGTTTGCAGATGTGGTTGACATTAAAAAGCGCGCATTGTGGGGGCTATATTGCCTGGTCGTTATGAATTTGAAGTCGGACAACACTGGAGAACACGTGATTGACCCAATTCATCTGTCCGAATGGGTTGTTCATCTCGTGGATGTGTGTCAGAACATGGATTTCTCTATTTCCATGGCTGCGCTCACCATCTTGCAGGATATGTCGGACTACCACGAGGAGATTAATGCATTTGAGCCGTCACTTGTGGCGCGAATCGTCATGACGCTTGCTGTGTTCGCGCAGCAGCAGGTTGAAGAAGCCTCCATTGAAGTGCAGGCAGCGATGGAACGCATGGGTGCAGCGGACACGTCGAGTGAAGGCAACGGTTCAGGCACCAAGTCCGCTTCTTTTACTGGATCCAGTCTCACGGGTGGCACCAATCTTTCGAGCTCAGCAGCGCGCCGCGGGAGCGATAACCCTAGAGCAAGCCGAGTGGAGAGTAATTCTGCGGACAATACGGATGCGTTTAGTAAGCTGAAAAGCAAACTGAAGCCAGGAGCTCAAAACGCACCTGCGTCTGCTCCGTCAGCCTCGATGAATAGCCCAGTGAACCCACCAACGAATTCCACGGCTGCCCGGCGAGAACAGGAGATCCCGGCGCTTCGGTTGATCGTTCAGAAGACGAGTGCGATCTTCGAGTGTCTCCGCTTTTGGGTCATGCACCGAACTGAGGTGCTTCAAGATGCGGACGTGAAGAAGCTAATTTTCAGTGCCATCGAAGCTGCGTTGGTTGGTACGCTGCCTGATGGGGAGTGGCAACGTGAGGTTGAGCGCGCGCGTACTCTCGAAAGGCGCATGTCCATGCCGCTGTTGTTCTTGGGGTTGCAGATGCGCGCGTCACTGGACAATGAACCAGGCCACGTGTGGTTGAAATGCTTCGAAGAGACTGCAGTGGCTGCCGAGGGACTATTGATGCACTTGCTTCACCACATTAACGGATTCCCGTCACCCGCAGGCGTCGATCAGATGATCTCGGATTGTTCCGAGTTGAATGAGCTGGACGCTGCCCGTGACAAAGGGGATAAGGAGTCGCCGCCTGCCGCCTTGAGTTTTGTGTTTATGGATTCGATCGTGTTCAGTGTCGTCGGGAGCCTTGATTCGCCGTGTGCGCGGTTCATTGTACGAGACATGACTGGTCTCTTTACGTGGGAGATTACACCAGCCGTTATGACCCGTGGTGGTCACTCGCTGGTAGGAGCAGGCTCAAGGACAACCAGTAATGCCAATGGTGATAGTGCCCCGATGGAAAGAGAGCTGACGCTAAGTTCCGAGTCCGTGACTCTACACCGGCCCACCGGCGCTGTACAGGTGGAATTTAAACACACAGACGAAGCTGGAGGTATCTGCAATACTTGTGGCGGAGAGAAACCTCGGACGAAGTCTTCTCCATCTGACGCGAAGAGTGGGCGTAGCTCCGGTATCAAGCTTGAGGCTCGCCAGGTCTCTTGGGAGCACGAGCAAGACATCCTTTCTAACAACGTGTGCTCGATCAAGAGCAGCTACGTTTTCCACGAAGACGGAGGTGCTTCCTCTGCCAGCAAAGAAAACGGAGATCCAAAGAAAAAGGACAAGACGCGGTCTCCCGAGATCGAAAAAATGCCAGGAAGCGGGAACAAAGACGACCGACAGGAGCGTCTCGAGCGCATTGCAAAGCAGCACGAAGAGCGTAACAACACGGGTGCGGCAGCTCAACCTACTCCAGAGCCGCAAAAGGTTGTCTGCCACTGTCCGCCGCAAACTGAATCCAAGTTCAAGCGTCGCACGACGACTACCATCTGTGGTCTCTTCGATATGTCGATCAACGAGCCTAATGTGGGCAGCTTGGATGGCGAGCGCTGCTTACTGGATCTGGTGCTGGACAGTATTCCGATGGTGTTCCGTGATTGCGGTGGTGATACGACCGACAAGACGCTTTTGGGTGGCCGCTATTCGATGATGCGCTACAACCTGATGGACTTGACTCCTTCGACTAACCCGCTGTTGATGGACTCAGCTGAAGCGCCTGGGTTTTCGTTTCTGCAACGCCTCATTCACGACGAAGAGTGCTACTCACAGCTTAAGAGCTTTTTGACGAAAGACGAGCATCCGGAAGGCAAGGAGCTGGTGGACTTTTGTGACGCAGTGAAAAAGTATGAGCGCTCGTCGGCCCCAACGGACCGTCTCGGTCAGGCCAGCGTCATCTACTGGGAGTTCCTGACGGCGGAAGGAGGAAAGAAACTTCTCTTCCCTCCTGCCGTCGTATCTGACATCCAGACTCAAATTCACAAGGCTCAAGCGGCCCTGCGAGCTGCTAGAGCGGCACCTGTGGAAGATTCGTCCGAGCCATCGTTCTGTCTTCCGGGTTCGCTATTTCAGCACGCTATGACGTTCGTGGAGTATGAAGGTTTCGAGAAATCAGGATTGTTGGACAAGTATGTGGCCGCGTTGGATCAGCCGTCACCTGCGTCAACGACAGGAGGCAAAAGCAGCTCCAGCACGCCGTCGATCCCACCTCAACTCGCGCTCTTTGACTCGTTCTCGATTATGGAAGTAAATGCGCGGGTATCACATCTGGCTCTGCAGAAACGGAATGCAGATGAACAGCTAGTGCGAATGACGAAGCCAGGCGTGACCGGAGGGGCCCGTTCGATTGAAGTGTCAAATGGAAGTCTAAAGGACAGCCGCGTGAGTGCATTAGATATCTGCCGACTTTTCTTGTCCCAGGCTGGATTGCTGCCATCGCCCGATGGTGATTCGAACAAGAAGTCGACACTGAAGTTGCTAGAGCTTGGACCGAAGCTGGAGCGGTCGCTGAAGCATTTGGACAAGAGTCCGACGCGAGAAACCATGAAGATTGGTGTGATTTACGTGGGCAAGAAGCAGCACACACAGCAGGAACTTCTTCACAACGAGAAGGGCAGCCGAGCCTACGAACTGTTCTTGGCACAGCTGGGCTGGAAGGTGGACATGCAGACTCACCGTGGATTTGTCGGTGGCTTAGACACCAACCCCAAAAGTCTTTCCAATGGTGAATCGACGCTGTATTACGCGAGCTCTCACAGCGAAGTAATATATCACGTGGTTACCATGATGCCCACGAAGCCGTCAGACCCACAGCAGATTGATAAGAAGCGGCACGTCGGTAATGACTACGTGCATATCGTATGGAGCGACAACGCAACCCAAAACTACGACCCCTCGACTATCACTAGCCATTTCAACGACGT
Organism: Phytophthora idaei; assembly: GCA_016880985.1. Taxonomy (NCBI): domain Eukaryota; phylum Oomycota; class Peronosporomycetes; order Peronosporales; family Peronosporaceae; genus Phytophthora; species Phytophthora idaei. Next base: position 35,915 of record QOKR01000138.1, on the reverse strand, counting down.
GCAGATCGTGATTTATCCTTTGCGGAAGGCTCAGCGCGGCCTGTTCCTGATCAAGATTCACACAAAGGACAAGGTCCCTCCCTTCGGGCCGCTGCAGTCAGGTATGGTGGCTCACCAGGTCGACCTCGCACGGCTTGTGCGCCAGACGGCTATGAACGCGAACCGAGTGTGTCGCTCTCAGGTATGACCAGAGATTGTGGCGCTTGTTCTCTGTAGATTGTTTTTCTAACGTTCCTGCCTTGATGTGATTGTATAGACAATGTTGTATGTTCGGCCGTACCCGACCCGGAAGAAGCTGGTGGACGAAATTGTCGAGCGATATGCCGTTGAGTACAAGGAGAGCCAACTGCTGACGATGCTGTTTGGTAACTCTGCATCGACGCCTGCAGCAGTGTCGACACCGTCGACTGGAGCTGAATAATAGTGGACTGCTCAACGTGCGTAGAAGACCGAGTGGTTGTTAAGACTGTGGATTTTCTGTTTTATGCTTCTCACATTTTGTCGGTCTTGAAGTCAGACTACAATGTAGTAGTCGCATTGTTGAGGACTGTGGCGAGTGTGTCGTTTCGATTTGATTTATTGCAAACTCCGTTATGCGATATAACTTCCTCACTCGTACAGCACCATAAGCGAGGCCTGTGGTTTCATCAGTTAGCTGGCATGTGCATGACTGGAATGCCAGTAACGAAAGTACTATTACATGTATACTTCAGTAGTACATGTATTAATAAGGCAAAACGTCAGTTTAGTAGCCTCGGTCTGGTGCCCTCACTAAATCTGCAATATCTTCGCAGCCAAGTATCCGATTAACAAATGACGGGTAGCGTTGTAAAGAGGAGACACAGACGGAGTTTTGGGGGTTGTTTAAGGAGTATTTGCCGCACGTGATAGCGTCTTATAACGCTTTCATTGTGCTTCCTCTTGCCAGTTTAGTAGCCTCTTTTGACTTCATCAAAGTATGCTTCGGTTCTGTCGCCGGCCAATAGAAATCGTTTACCGTGAAATAATCCGATATAATAGGCTAAAAAGGCAGGCTACTAAACTGGCCAAGCCCAATACACTGGCAACTTTCCCTTAGCAGAGAAAAGGAGAATGAACGCCTTGGATAATGAAGAAATTGACTTACGCACGTACCCAATTAGGTAGTGCCCAAAGTGAAAATGGGAAATCAAATTTCTAACGCGGCAAATAAAAATTCATGCTTTGACTATATACACCTTTCATCAAAAGTACCTGTAAAAAAGGCCTAACAATTTGGGTCTGTGTTACAATCATACTTTAAGCCATGGCATCCCCCATGGCATCCCCCATGCTGCCGGGCTACGACCCGGCCAAGATGATGGAGTATCTGGGAAAGCTACCCGCCGAAGAGCACAAGAAGTTACTTGAGGAAGCTGCGCGCCAGGTCAAAGATGACGCGCAGCGGGCACAGCGAGCTCGCACTCGAGAAGGCCTCATAGAGCGATTCAAGAAGGGTCGAGCCCAATTCGTGCGGCCTGGAGGGATATTTGCCGATCAACTGGCAGCAGGGCAGATTACCCCGGACACAGTTCAAGTGGCATTTGCCAATAATGGGGACGCGAAACCTAATCTCGACATGAAATCTCTAAAATCGCTCAAGCCTATGATAATCAAGGAACTTACATTAGGCACTACCCACAGAGGCAGATATCTCTGCGGGTGGGTGGCCATCGACGACGCGTTTTTTGGGATCGCGTCAACGTCGCTTTTGCTGGAGGATGTGACGGGCCAGTTGGTGGAAATTGCAGCCTATGGACTTGTAGACCCTGATTTACCACCTTATGAAAAACAGCATATCGTTGCCAGTCGGTTCCCCAGAGGACAACCAGTTGTTGTTTTCGAACCGTACCATAAAGTGAGGCAGGACATGTCGGAGGGGATTCGTGTAGAACAACCCAAGGAGCTGATCCCGTGGAAAAAAGTGCCGAGAGATTTGGCGACGTGGAAAAAACTCGGGAACGCTTTTTTCGGTGTGCTGAACACCAGCAACGAAGGTCGAGGCGCATTGGCGTGTTACGAGCGTGCGATGCAAATGGTGGCGGCTGATGTGAAGAAGATTGCGGTGCTGCTGAACAACATGGCCACGTGTCGGTTCAAGTTGGGCGAGTTCGACACGGTGGTGCAGCTGGCAGGTGCAGCTGGCAGATGCAGCAGCTCGTCTTGATCCAGGCTACGCCAAGGCCTGGTTCCATCTCGCTGCTGCTCTTGTTGAAGAAGCTGCGGCTCATGAAAACAAGCGAGGTTACTGTCTCATTGCACAGCGTGTGGTGGCACACGCATGCCGCGCTATACCGAATTTATCGGCAAAGGACAGACGACTATTGGAAAATGCGGTTAGCAAAGAGAATTAATCTGTACCGAATGATCATTCGCTGTTCCAGTCATACGTGGAGTGGTGCGCAGAGCTAGGAGCACCTGGTTTACTGATGCCAATTAAACGGAACAGTACGGATGCTGACGATTTGTCTGCAGATGCGGACACGTGGCGAAAGGCGGGATCGGACTGCTTTATCAAGGGCGACTATTGTGCTGCGGAGGAGTGTTACCAGAAGGGATTGAAAGCGCTCAACTTGAGCTCCCGTGATGTGTCACTTGTGCTAAACAACATTGCTGCTGTGCACTTAACGCTTCACCACGAGACTAGCAGCGTCCCTGGTATCAGTGTGGCAGAAATCAGCACGACTTCTGCCAAGGCAGACGACCGGGTACCCTCCACTGAGTTGGCGCTTATAAATTGTACAATTGCAGGCATCATTGATCCGCTGAACCACAAGGCCTGGTCACGGCGAGCAAGGTGCTTGCAAAAGATTGGGTATACACAAGCGAAGTGCATTGCGGACTTAAACTCGATCCGTGCCAGCGTCGTCTCAAAGGCGCTCTCATCAGCAGAAAGTAGGGCACGGGTGCAGGAATTCAAGGATGGTATGGGTACTGATGTGGAACTGCGGTCGATGCAAGCTTCGACCCCCCAAACTGTCCAACGAGTGTCAACAGTATCGACGGATGTACAGCGAAAAGAGCGCGATGCCTTGCAGCCCGACAACATCGCCTCTGCGACTCTGCACGAGGAAATGTGACTTGTGATGAAGACAAAGAATCTATCGACCAATATATCGTTCGGATGGAAACATGATGCGCTTCGAATTTACAACGTCAAAGGCCAACTCGAGTAAGCAATACGAAGACCTGCCGCGTGAAATGGTGATGTTTGTGGAGCATCCGCCCCCTAAAATCCACGTCGAGTTTCCGAAACTGCGAGGATGGCCAGAAGGGGTTGACCCAACTTTCGCTGGGAAAGTTCTTCACCGGGCATATCTTGATGCCAGCGCGAATCCGTGGATTATGGCACACAGCATGCGTGTTGGGACTTTTAAGAGAAACCTGTATCCTGGTGATATGGTGAAGCGATGGCATGGAACTGCGGCATTGCAGATTCTCCAATCGAAAGGGGCTTCTTTGAGATATGGCGATATTATCGATGCTCGCGTCAAGGCTCTGCCGGAGTATGATGCTCGCATCCGGTCCAATTTCGCAAATAATCCTAACCGGGCAGAAGTCTACTTCTTTGGCACCACACACGTCGCCATCGGTTTTAACGACTTTAGTAGTCTTGTTTGTGCCAGTTTGCACAATAAAGCGGACAGCGCGGGCCCGTTGAGATTTTGTGGGTTCGAAATGAGCGAATTTGCCGTCGCGAAGTGCAAGGTTGTCGCTCATATGCTTGGATCTCCTAGCATCTCGATCTATAGTGTCATGGAGGTGTGGCTTTCGTCGACGTGGAGTGAAACTACGCTAAGCGACTTTCGGAAGAGCGTGAAGGCGGTACTGGAGTCCTTGGACGGACAGAAAGAAAACGCCAAGGTGATCTCGTATTTAAAGTATTGGACCATAACTGAGACGATATCTGCTGCGAAGGCTCGGTCCGAGTTTTTCCTGAACATGGAGAGATACAACAAGAAGGCACTACACGCAGTTTGCTGCTTCCGCCGCGAAATTGACAGGCTGGATCTGACCGAGTACTTGCTAACTGGTGAGATCCGAGCGTCTTCCGTGGTCTTAAAGATAATGGAGGAAGAGCTCGCTGGTGTTGCGGGTATGAAAGCTGATGCGTCAGAAAGGAGCAAATCCGGGAAAAAGAAGGCGAAGCGGAAAAAGAAAAATACCAAGCAAGGGGCAGGATCTTCAAGCGATCGACTTGTTGGTAGTTTGGCGATGTGGAATGTGCCTCCTGGCGCTCCCCCTCTCGAAGAGGATATCGCGTTCAATACGGTGGAGTTCATGGACATTTTGGAAGAGTACGCCGAGCGACAAAAGAAACAGAAAGACGCGATTCATAGACTGTCGGTGACAGACTTGTTTGTGATGTACATTTCGCGGAATTTACTCCGTCTTCGGGACCTAATGGTGGCAAACAAGCTGACAATCGAGGTCACGTATGGTGTCGTCAAGACGGTTCGTGGAGCAGCAGCAAACGATGCCGAGAACCGAAATCTCCTGTCGCAGATCGCTGCTTTGCGTCCGTACACGATTTCGTGGTCCAACGTGCTTGACTACTTTTTACCCGATGATTTTCACGATCTCGCTCGCCGGTGCTCCGTGCATGGCGATTGCATGCATTACGGCTACAGCATGAATTGGACTACCCAAGTCTTCGGCGCCTCAATTATTGACTATGATCCTGACGAACCCAAGCAGCTTATCAATTCTACGCTTAATACGGCGCTCGGTTTTCCAAATAGCCCGAGCTCATCTTCTTCATCTCCGACGAGTCTGCATGAAGTGTTCAAGATGCTGGGCCTAGATAAGCTGGTGAGTCTCGCGAGCACCCGCTCAACAGCACGGGGTATGTTCTCGCCCAGATATATAAGCGGCACTGGATCAACCATTTCACGGAGAAGGGCCAACTAACTTCGGCTGCAGCGAAACGTCTGGGTTCAGTCTGCACGCCATCTAACGGTGGATTCCAGAAAGGAGCAATGGATCTGGCGATTCCGTGCCCTCTGTATCGCACGTCGACGACTCTATACTTGAGCTGGTGCTATGATCCATCGCTCCGTCTGCAGGGGGCGAGTAACCCTTTGGAACTGGGCGCTGCAACCGACAGAGACACGGTGTCTGCGTTTATGAAGGATCTGGGTGTGAAGGAACGACAGGAATTGCTACACGGCTCGTGGAATATCTCGAATTGAACTGTGCTAGGACGAGCATTGCAACCGGCGCTGCGATAATAGTCAAGGGTTTTGGTAAGTTGCAATGTTTGAGAAGGAAGTGGTGCTAGCTAGCGTGTAGCACGCCTACATTCACATGTCAGTAATGCTGCTGTCGTTTGCCAATTATCTATCGTGAGTACACATTTTCATGGATTGGTTATAAGAAAAATGAAGAAAGAAAAGCGACTACCGGCAACGGGGCGAATATATCTACCCGTCATGACGCCGTCAAAACTGTACGATTCAAGGTGCCTTGACTACGGCCACTTGACTACGGCCAGAACGAGCCAGAAGTGGAACCAGAAAACCCTTATGAACGCAGTTCGTGAGGTTTTAGTGGTTCACATGAGTGAATCGAACTGAACCCGAATCTAAGTGAACAGTGCGAACTATAGGGTTCGAATTGTGTGTGATGGCGAAACTGCAGCGCTAAGTGCGCGGCTTTTAGAGATTACGCATATCTTCACCGGTCACAGGCTTGGAAGAACTCAATTACGCCTTTTCTCTTCAGCACCACCAAGCACAGTGAACCAGCTCGTCCCAGCATCACCAGTTGTCGAAGATCCTACAGAGGAACTCGTCGCATGCACTGCTGAGAGGATCTTCGCAGAGATTGTCGAGCCGACGTCCACAGTCGACGGAACAGACAGATTGCTCTCACTGAAGACATTTATTATAGTAATAAAGTTCGATAGGAGAATATGATCTCGCGAGCCGCGCAAGAACGTTTACGTCGTAGCGAGGACTACAGTTTGGCCTTGGGGCATCGTACGCAACAGCTGCTTAACTACACTCATCACCATGTCCGTGACGCACAGGCGGATACGGAGGCAAAGTTGCAGCAGATTTTAGCAGCTAAAGTTCATGCTCGGCAACAAGCTTTCGATGAACAATTACAAGGAGCACTTCAAGGACACACGAACGGATAGCAGCCATGCAGCTTGCTCATGCGTCGCTCAGCGATGCTGTTCTTTGTGGCGTTAGCCTGTCCTACCGCTTCATATTTTACGAGGATCTATCTTACTTGAGATGCACACATACGTCTCATAGTATTCCACATACAATTCACAGCAATGCACGCTATCCTATTTTGCTATACTGTAGCATGCTGTGAGTTGCATGCTACTTAACGACGCATATTTACAGGCGCGTCATGAGTGCGGCTTTTCGCGAAAGGTGCAAAAGTACGCAGCTCTCAAAGAAACAGCCAATCCCTATGCCAGAAAACAAGTTATTTTGAGGTTTGGAATTAACTGCAATTATGACCAAGCACTCAGTATATCGATATACCCGACTCACAAACCGGTTAACAATTTCAAATGAGCTGCTAAAATCGGTTTACCGGACTCACATGTCTCGTTCAAGCGGTGGTCTTGACAGAAATTTGATTGTATCTTCGTGAAATGTCGTTGCTAATTTATTGCTCTATCTACAGTGTACTATAGTTGAGTGTTGACCCTAACGCGTAAAAACCCTGGATTTTGGATTTTCCCGGGGATCTGTAGCTACGGCTGCCTCTCCTGATCGGTCGGCTATCCGGAATAGAAAACCGTTGACGAACGGGTTGCACTGACAACTTGTCATGGCCAACAACCCAAATGGTTATTTCTTTCTTCGTTTAGAGGCAACACCCAGAGCGACGCCGACTCGCAAAAATGTAGTACATGTAAATATACTGTCATCACGATTGGCGACTGGCGCACATGCACCGAATCAGCCGTCGACACGAACACTTTAAACTACGTAGCGAACATGTCACAAGTAATTTCGTATGCAGGGCCACACAAAGTGCCAATAAAATTTCATCAAAAGTCAAGCCATTTGAGCCACCGAAAGCTCCAGGAACAAAGTTTGGAAGAAAAACGTGTATGTATCAGTCCCGTATCAGCTTATTCCATCATGAATGGCAACACATAATCTCAACACATCACAATTTCAGCAGACGTGGCAGAATGGACTGTTAAAAATCACTCGATGGCAACGGCGTGTAGGTCTCTTCGACTCGAAATTCGAGATCTTATGCCCTTGCACCAAGGGACCCGACCGAGGTCGGCTCTTCGTTGCCATCAGCATTCCCCGCCATTCACTTCGTTCATTTGGGAATTCGCCATCAAGCACGCAACTGGGTCGTCACTACCAAGCCTCGGGACTTCCCCATGGATCTCGCGTTGTCTGTGGTCGAAGGGCTCCGCCAGATCTACAGTCTGCAAGATGCCATCCGTCGTCAACGCCGTGTCAACCGCAACACCTATCTACGAATGATGGAGATCTACGTCGAGCTGCAAATGTCCGAGCTCCTTCAAGACAACCCCACGCTACAACGCACCTCCGCTATCCGAAAGTTCTCGGATGCTGTGGCCAAGTTTTCGTGGTACCTGCAAAAGCACCACGACATGAACCGAGTCGTCCGCATATTCAAGTTCGCCAGCATGGAGGACCAACGGCAAAAGATCGTGGACGAAGTCGACGAACTCTTCCGGATGCTGAATCTCGCCGCTAATGTGGCGGTGATGAACGGCCAAGCTGCTTCTTCCGTGAAGTCAGCGAGGCTAATGGCCAAGCTTGAATCCATGCACGGTGACATCCGACTCACTCATGATGAGATCCATGCTGCACTGGTCTCCAGGAAGCAAGAGATTGAGATGGCCAAAACGAAAATGTTGACTGAACAAGAGCCTTCTTTCGAGAACGCTACTTCTGACAAGGTGACAAATGAAGGTCAAGCACCTATCCAGAAGACCGATGTCCCTCCGGTCGACGAGGTACCAGCTTTAGAGGAGGATACATCATCCAACGAAGCTGTCACGAGCCCGGTAACTAGTGGTGGAAAGCAGAATTCAGCTGCGGATGCAGTGGACGATGAGCCTGATGACATAGTGGGAGGAGAAGAACTGGCTGAGCCCACCCCCATGAACGCTGACCTCGTTGAGGTAGAGAAGACATCACCAATCGCCACAACGGTTGCAAAGGAGCAGAGTACTGCTGGTACCACGGAGCTGGCTTTTGAGCAGGCCCCTTTGGCTGATGTGAAGCAGGACACTATGATCGACGAGGTAGACGAGGAAGACATGGAAAAACTGTTCGACCACGAATCTTTCGAACAAGATACTGCCAGCGACGTGGAAGAGATCCCAAGCGACAAGGTGGTGGAGGAGAAGGAGGAAGTTGACCAGACCGCATCACTCCAGAAAAATACTTCGTCTCTGTTGGATGATACCTCCGTTCCGCTGTTCATCCAGCTACTAAGTTCTGATCAAGCAACCGTGCAGGAAAAAGAGCAAGCTCTGCTGGATCTGCTTCGCAAGTGCGTCACCAACTCCAACCGTGTGCAAGTCTACAAGGCCAAGGGGATTCCAGTGCTCACAGACTTGGTGCGCAACAGTGAGAGCTTCTTCGCTCAGCTCTATGCACTGCACTGCTTGAGCTGGTTCACGTTCTCGTACTCCAAGATGCGTGAATCCGAGTTTGAGAAGCTGCAAGAATGCGTTCGAGATCCGACCCACTCGGAGATTCTAACGCTTCTGCACGAATTGCAGCACGGAGACGAAAACGTCAAGGAAATCGCTGCACTACAGTGTTCGTGCATGGCAACCCGTGGAGATGGAGATGCTCTACGTCGAGTTGGAGTCTTGCCACTGGTTATTGGTCTCTTGAAGGATGGTACTGTCAACCAGAAGCTGTGGGCAGCTGAGGTGCTGGTGACGCTTGCAAGCCATGACGATGAAAACTGCGTGGCAATTACGCGTGGTGGGGCTATTCCACCGCTGGTTGCGCTTCTGCGAGCCGGTACCGATATGCAGAAGCAGGAAGCGGCATACGCGCTGGGAAACCTGGCTGCAAACAACGATGAGAATCGTGCCAAAATCGCTCGTGAAGGTGCCATCCCTCCGATGGTGGCGTTTGTGAAAGCTGTGACGGATGCTCAAAACCAATGGGGCGTGTACGCTCTGGGTTTTCTATCTGTGAACAACGAAGAGAACCGCGTGCTGATTGCTCAAGAAGGCGCAATTCCTTCTCTTGTTGCTTTGCTCCGAACCGGAACACGTGCTCAGAAGCAGTGGGCGGCGTACACACTCGGGAATCTTGCCCACAATGACGCGAATCGAGTGGAGATCACGCAAAATGGCGCGATCGCACCGCTGATCGAGCTTCTTCGATCCGGAACAGCAATGCTCAAGCAGCGGGCGGCATTCGCCTTGGGGAATCTAGCGTGCGACAGTGATACGGTGTCGGATTTCGACGAGGCAATCCTGCCACTTGTCGAGCTTGTGCGAACAGGCTCGGATACCCAGAAGGAGGATGCAGCGTATACGCTGGGAAACCTTGCTTCCAACAATGATGAGAGACGTGTCGAGATCGGATGCAAAGGAGCTATTCCACCGTTGGTAAAGCTTCTCCAGACGGGTAATGGAGATCAGAAGCAATGGGCAGCGTTCGCACTGAGATACCTGGCTTACAACAACGACTCGAACCGAGTCGCAATTGTTGAAGAAGGAGCCATCGCACCGCTTGTTTCTCTCATGGAGGACGGGACGGATGAACAAAAGGAGGAAGCTGCCCATGCCCTCAAGCATCTCGTCGCTAAGGACGACGCGATGACCCAGGCGTTCATTCCCGACCGTATCATGACGCCACTCAAGGGTTACTTTCGAGCAGGGGTTGACGCTACATCTCGAAACGCGAATGTGGCTGCTGCTCTCAGCACGCTTGGAACTGTGCGCGAGGGCGTCATCCCGATGCTGCACAAACTAGTGAACCCTGCTACTGTCCCGCAGAACCCGTCGATCACGCCCAACCCAGCAGACCTGAAAGCAGAAAACAAGCTGCGTGACATCGCTGCTCCCTGGTAAATGTCGGGCGCTGCTGGCCGACGTTCATACATATTGCATGGTAATAAGCGATATAACAATGACTTTTTCCACTTGTGATAATTCGTTCGCTCCTCAGTGGCGGTTGCTTATGCGAGCACTACTTTATTTCTGACCCCGTGATTCATAAGAATCGTGTTTACTTCGTAAATTGTTCAGTGACCCAACCCAGCAGGGCGAACGTTGCGTGTAGTAGACTCTCACCACCTGAAACAGCGATGACAGAGCTGCATTTCACGGATGGTGCATCTCAAGGGTGCAAACAAAGTAACGTTCAAGCTTATACGAAGTATCGGTGAAAAGGTAATACTGTATTGTCAATATGTACAACAACCACTTCAAAAGTCAATTTATCGCGTAGATCGGAACAAAAGTGGTCTCAATATTTGCTTTAGAACTCTTAGAATGAGATTCTAAGCGAAATGTTGAAATAGGATATGTCAAGAAATTGTAATACTCTCTAGCGTTATAATAATAACTGAGAGGTCAAGGAGAGTGGAATGAACAAGTGAGTCCATTAGACGTTGTTGACGCACGAATTCGAGGGCCCAGTGTGGTCTCTCCATCAGGACTGGAGGGCCATCGCTGCTGAAGCAGGCGCGAGCGCCAAGAAGAGCTTCAAACTGTTTCACATGCCTCTCTGGACAGTCGCTCCAGAATTCCAAGTCGTGTTTCCCCCCTAAGCTTCAATCTGCAGCCCCATGCGCGGACGATCAAGACGTCGCTCACTGGTGCGGGATGCCAGTGGCGGTGGGAGCTTCTACGGCTACATCGGAGAGCTGCGCAACGCCTTTGACCCCAGTTCCGGACTCCTCAAGAGCTGGCACCAACTGCTACTCGGCTGCCTGCTGTACCAAGCGTTCGTGCTGCCATTCGTCGTGACTTTTGCAGCTAAAAACTCCCATTCATCGCCTACTGCGGCATTTTGCGCCTTCTACGCAGTAGAATTTCTATTCTGTGCCGATTTTTACGTAAAACTCAACACAGGCTTCTACGAGGCTGGGAACATCCACCGAGACAGACGCCAGGCTCGAGCGAAGTACCTCAAGTCTGTTGGGTTCTTCCTCGACGTACTGGCTGTCATTCCGCTGTCGTTTGTCCTCCCTGCCACCAATACAGCAGCTTTCCCACAAGGAATCGGATGGCCGGGGTGGCTGGAGTTCCACAAGTTCCTTCGTGTCTGGCGAGTACCAGGATATTTGTCCAATCTGGACGATGTCTATGCAAAAAACTTCCGAGCACTCAAGTGGCTGAAGGTTTTGGTAGCTACAGCGTTCGTGGCTCATGTCATAGCGTGTGGACGCTTTGCATTCGGCTGGAGAGACCCAACTACAGAGCTGTCAGACGTTTGGCTTCCTCTTGAGAGTGAGTTACTAGGTATACAGTACGTGCAAGCGCTGTTTTGGAGTGTGGGGCTGCTCACCGGAGCCTTCGAAGGCGCACTGCCACGCTCCAACACCGAGTTCGCGTTCACTCTGGCGGTTATGTTGCTAGGGTTTGTCCTCTTTGTCTACGCTTGCTCCACTCTGTTCATGCTGTCCAAGTCGGAGAGTAACCAGACTGTATTGGCTCAAGCGCGCATCAATCAACTGCGGCACTTGCTTACGTTCCATCGTGTCCCAGAGACGCTGCAGACGGAGGCCGTGGAGTATCTTAAACGTCATTATACAGACGCTGAGTCGAATGATCGAGAGGTGGTAAAGCTGCTGTGCCCGTCAATTACCAAGGATATCCAGGTGGAGCTACTGAAGGATATGGTCGGTCGCATCCCGCTCTTCCGTGGTTGCAACCAGCAGTTCATCGTGGCGCTTACCAGTTTGCTAGAGATGACGAGTTTCCCTGCCCATGTCACGCTTTTTGAGGCCGGAGACAAAGGAGACTACATGTACGTGGTCAATTCCGGTGTGCTACACATTTTGGTAAACGGAGTGAAGGTGCGTGAGCTACGACAGGGAAGTTTCTTCGGTGAAGTGTCAGTGTTCTCCAAGCGACTACGGTCTGCTGCTGTCGTGACTACTTCGTATTGCACGCTCTATCGCCTCTCACGGTTCCACACGGAGCGGGTTCTGGAAGGTTACCCGGACTACGCCGCAGAAATTGCCTCGACAATCGACGAGATGGTCAATGAGCGAGAAACAGCCAAATCTTCCCGTGGCGGTGGCGAGGAATACATGCTGACGACGTTGTATCATTTGTCCTCGAGGTCGCCAAGGAGAAAGAAGCGTCCGTCGTTACGGGATCGAGCGAATAAGGCGCGATCGTCTCTGGTGCGTAGTAAGTCAACAAGAGCGTTATCTTCCTCGCGACACTCCGAGTATGACGGAGGGAACATCTCTATGAACGAGAAGCGTGCCATTAATTTCACTCCGGCTCCGATTGTGCTACCGCCCAAAGGTATCACCAAGGCACCTACTGCTAAGTTGGTGCGCAGCCAGTCGGCGTACGCTCGTCGTGTATCGACTGGGACGAATTGGTGGTCTCAACGCGCTGCAAGCTTAAAAAACTCAACGAGCATACCTCCAGACTCGATGCAAGGATTCTACGACAGCTTATCACGACGTCGTGGGTCCCAACAACTGGCTGAAGACGTTTTATCTCGCGTCTTTTGTCGTCTACTGATGCGTCGTGTAATTGACCACACGTCTCGGTGGCGGAAATACTGGCTCATTATCCTCCAAGGGCACTTGGCTGCTAACTGTTACATCATATCGCTGCTTTTATCCTTCCCGATATTGGATTGTCCGATGATCAACCGAGGTGCGCAAGCTGGATATATCCTTCTGGATATTCTCTTAATTGTCGACATTTACCTGAACTTCCACTTGACCTACACGACTGGCCGCAAGAAAGTTACAGATCCTTCGCCCATAGCGAAGCATTATCTTCGTGGCTCTTTCGTTCCAGACTTGCTGTGCTGTATCCCTTACCGATTGTTCATACCACTCAGTGATTCGACTATTCTGATGATGCATCCTGCCTTGCTTCGACTACCAGTGCTGCTGCGTGTTTGGCACATTAAAGGTCACTTGAAGGAATGGGAGAATGGCTTTCGTCTCAGTCATAAAGGCTGGTTTCTGGTTGGTGGAGTGGCTTATTTGATGTTACTACACCTTGTGGCATGCGCGTACTTCAGTCTCACATACGTTGAAGGCTTTGGTAGTGGAGAAAATGGTCAAGAATCGTGGCTACCAACCCGTGAATTGGAAGTGAATCTCTGTGTGGATCACTCCGACGGCATGATGTATTATTATTCAAGTGGCCATAGCAACGCATCCTATACCCCAGCAGAAGCGCATGCTGTCGCGGGGATACAGTACACGCGCGCTCTTTACTTTGGCGCTACGATGCTTACCACCCTGGGTAAAACTGTCGAGCCGTCATCAACCCTGCAGTACTCTGTAGCACTGGTATTGATGTTGTGTGGGTTTCTCTCGATGGCGATGATGGTTGACACGATGCAGAAACGAATCACAGCTTCAGCGTTCGAGCAGAAGGAGTTCTTAGTGACACGCACGCGTGTTCAACGATTCATCAAGTCCCGGACGGTCCCTCCAGGTGTTCACCAGCGGGTGAAGTCGTTCCTGGATTTTTGGTGGTCCTCACACCGTGGAGCCGTCGCTAGTGATCTACTAAACGAACTTCCAGAGACGATCAAACGCCCACTATTACGGAGTATGTGCCAGTCTGCACTACGAACCTTGTCCCTTCTGGCCGACGTTCGACCTTCGTTGGATGCACTGGAGCAGGTGTTCATCGACAACGTTCAGTTCATTCTCTATGGACAAGGAGAGATCATTTACAGACATGGAGACTACGCCAGTGGACTCTTTTTTCTTCTGGAAGGCGAGCTGATTATTATCGTTGATGGTGGTGCCCCTCGCACTATCGTGAAAGGAGGGTTCATTGGAACTGCTGCGCTGAATCTAAGCGAGACATCCGTCAGCTATGCAGAGCGCGTGACAGCAGCAAGTGGCTGCATCTTACTGTCCCTCTCACGTGATCACCTCAACGGCATGCACAAGGTGTTTCCGACCTTTTCCATGGCGCTTCGAGCCTTAGAAAAAAGACTCGAGGGAGCCAAGTTGGCTCGAGTGCAGCAAGACTTTCAAAACCGCGAGCGTTCTTTCAGTGGAGGAGTCAAGCCGATGCCTGCTGGTAACAAGAAAGTCACAGTGGAGATGAAAGTGCTGCAGTATCTGGGCCTCGGTGACATCATTTTCGATCCAGATGACACGAGTTCTGAGCTGTGGGATCTGTGGATACTTGCGTTGACTATTTCTCTGTACGTTAAAGTAGTTGGAGAGATCACGGCCGGAGTGGACACTACCGATATCGTGCTATCAGAGGTTATAGCAGTTCTCTTCGAACTATTCTTCGTTCTCGACTTTTTCTTCCATTCACGGCTTGGTTACTACGAATACGGAAACAAAATTATGGACATCGCCACAGTACGGAGAGTATTCTTCCGTTCTAAGCAGTGTTGGTGCGACATACTCGCTCTTATTCCTCTTTACATGGTGAACTGGATGCTTGGTTCGATGAATCGCTACGAAATTCTCAGTATCAACAAACTATTTCGGCTGCTTCGAGCTAGAAAAACCTTCGCCAAATTGGAGAAGAAACACTTGAGTCCCACGCTACAACTGCGACTGGTTAAACTGTTTTTGCTGTCCTTCATCCTGATGCATCTATTTGGCTGCATCTGGTTCAATTTCAAGAGTTCATCGGAGGAAAACGCATGGATGCCGTCTCCATCCCTCAAGACGGCAGGTAAACACGTCCAGTACTCGGCTGTGCTGTTCTGGTCCTTTGGACTGATGTCAAACTCTTACGCTGGAGAACTTCCGAAGACTGAGGCACAGTGCTGCTTTACCATATTCGTTCTCCTAACCGGCGCTTTCCTCTTCGCTTATGTGGTTGGAAACATTTCAGATGTCGTGGAGCTCATCGATGCCCACTCCCGCGACTTCAACGCTAAGCTCAGCTCCCTGCGACTGCTATTGGCCCATTTCCACCTCCCATCCACGATCGAGGAACAGCTCAAAACTTGCTTTTTCTTTCAACGATACCACACCATTACTCAAGAGTACCTCTTGGAGCGTTGTCTGCCACCGTCTCTGTTAACAGAAATCCGTCTAGTTCATCTCCAACCTATGATTTCTAAAGTCGGGTTTCTCGCTGGGATGGAAGGCTCTGTGACGAGGATGCTCGTCTCACAGTTTGTTCAAGCGCTCACAGTTAAAGATCAGTTCGTATTCCGTCTAGGCGAAGAAGGGAGCGACATGTTCTTCGTGTTCACGGGAATTATTGACGTGTTGGTGCCGCTCGAGACAGTCCACCGCCGTCAGTCGCAGGACGCTAGGATTAATGCACTGGGTTCTCCGTCGCGATCTTCGTTCCACACGGTCTTCCCCACGCTCGATCCGTCCAAGTTGCGCTCTAAAGGGCAGTTGAAAAAGGTTAACGAACTCACGTCAGGTAGTTACTTTGGCGAAGTGGCGCTCTTCACGAGTAAACCACGCAGTGCCCACGCCCGATGCAAGACATCCTGTGTGCTCTATCGACTGTCACGTCGCTCGCTTGAGCTTGTGTTCGAGCGGTATCCCGACTGGAAACGAAAAGTGCTCAAGATTGTCAACATTCAACAAGAGCAGCAGCTTCTACGTAACTTGTACATGGAAGAGCAGATGGATATCGCTGCTAACACCTCAAAGAAAGTGATGAGCCAGGTTGACATTCTGGGTGATCCTGCGAGCCTAAGCAAGAACATATCTGCTGAAAACATCCCCCAACATGGAACGAGAAATGCAGCTACTCGACCGCTGGGAACGCTGAAAACCGCCGGTTCCTTCTTCTCTTCCTACAAAGCACAGCGTTCTGTGTCCAGCGAGACAACAGTCACGTTGCAAATGGCTCAACAAAAGAAAGACGTGATTTGGGTCGACATGCTGCTGCAGTGTACTGACGCTCAGAGCGCATTCCACATCCAATGGTTGGTGATTATTGCAGTCGGTACAATCTACATGGCGCTTATCATTCCGTATCGCAACTCGTATGACGTGTTGGAACGGTTAAGTCCATTACCCATTGTCGCTCGGGCACTGGAGCTCACATGCGAGGTCTTGTTTGGGTGGGATATTTGGGTCAATTGGAATCTGAAAGACGGGCTGGAATCAATGGAACTGTACGAGAACAAGCAGCGCGACACATACCAGAAGGAGCGTCTGTGGATCGATGTAGTCGCAGCGATCCCGATCGACCATTTTCTAGCGGACTTTTACCAATCCCCGCTGCTGTGTTTGAATCGATGTCTGAAGCTCTTCAACTTCCCGCACTATATGAGGGAGATTAACCGACGCAGTGTAGCGTACGAGAAGAATCGTCTCTGCACACTGTGGATCTTGCTCTTTGTTCTCATGCACTGGTGTGCGTGCGCCTACTTTTCCATTGCGTCGGCCTCAAGCACAGTAAAAAGATCCGACGATTGGGACAAATGGACGCCACCACGTAGCGCCATGGACATATCCTGGACAGACCCGCCGCTCCATTTACTGATGCTTCGCTTCTTGCGTGGGATAGTTTTCGCATCCACCGCGTTTATCAAGAAAGGGAAAGTGTTTGAACCCTCGAATTACGCTGACTACACGTTCACGATATTCGTGGGTTTTGTTGGTTTGGTTACGATGGCGTTTATGATTGGCGAGATGGCGAACCTATACGTCTCGTACATCAGCAACGAGGTGGAGTTCCGGAAGAACCACATCGCTGTCGATCTGTACTTGGAACGTTGGCACATTACTGGAAAGCTACGAGCTCGGTCTCATGCGTTCTTGTCTTCTTTGTGGAGCTCCCATCGTGGCGTGAGTTACCAGGCAATCTTTGATGAGATCCCGCAAGTGATCCGAACCGAAACTATCATGCATATAGCGAATCTACCTCTACGTGTGTTCATTAACAACGTATTCCGTCCGTTCGCCACCGCTCACCCTCATGATCGGGACGTCGAGGCGATCACACGCGCTATAGCCCAACACCTTAAATACGAGGGATACCCGCGAGACGAGTGCGTGATCGTGGAAGGAAGCGTCTCGAAAGAAATGTATTTCGTCGTCAAAGGTTATCTCCATTCTACGACGAACGGGGATCAGCCAGCAAGCTCTCCCAAGCACTACAAGAAAGGGGATTATTTCGGAGAACACGGACTGCTGGGGTACTCTGTTGGCGTTTCGACGGTTAAAACCATGTCGGCTTGCGACTTGCTGTCGCTGAGTTCCGAAGATCTGCTGCAGGTGATTCTATCACGTCAGCTATTCCAAACAGCGCTGAGTATAGCGGTGGAAGGATATCGACAGTTATCCAAGTTTACTCAGTCAAATCGACCGACAGCTTTGACGCTGGATGATACGAAACGAGCAGAAGAAGATTGGGGTATTGTGCTGTTTCAACTCCTGAAAGCGCGTAAGAAGAAGTGGCTAGAGGAGGCGCTTTCTTTCACTGCTGGGGACGCCGATGATTCGTTTAACGAGCCTTGGACTGCCACTTGCTTGAAACCGGGTCAGGAAGTGGGACTCGTGACGATTTCATCGCCAGCTGCGTGCGTTAAAGTATTTGAGAAACTTCTCCGGCTCATCGCCACTCGAGGTTTGCTTGACACGGCAACGCAATATCAGGACACTCATCCTGTTATGACTGCTAATCTCTCGCCACAACGCAGCGCCAGCGTGTCGGCGACCGAGAAGTCCGACAGCAGGAAAGGCAGTCACAATACGCTCTCCTATCTTCATTGAGTTGGGATGAATCTACAAGACAGCACAACGTCCTGTAAGCATGTTTGTCAACTAGTTTACGACGATACATTCGAAACTCATCCAACAGTTTTTTTCAATACTAAGTATGAATTGAACTCAGCTTCAGTATGCCCGCCGAAACCTACTGATGATTTTAGACTGAAATTTTCTGCTATATAATATAATACTTCACTCGAAACACCAGCCTCTGTTTTTAAATAGATTTTTTTTCGATAGTACCCTAAATTAACCGTCACTTATCGTTTGGGGAGCTATTTTTTAAGTGTCGAAAAAAGAGTACTAGACTACTCGCTTGAATGAAGCCATCCCAGAGCAGAGTTGTATTTGCTATTCTTGCTTTGGACTTGTACTGGCAGCGTCAACGTGGCTTGGGCACCATGGCAGACGGTGGTGGAGTTTCACATGGCGGAGTGGATGCTGTTGAAGCCCCAACGGAGGACAAGATGGCCACGTTAGCCTCTCTTGTGTGCGAAAGTGACGACGTAGCTGATCCGAAGAAGGACCAAACTCAACAACAGGGCTCTATCGTGGCTCCAAGAGATTCCATTGTGATGCCAAGGAAATCTGGAGCCGCAATGTCGGAATCGTCGGCGCCTCGACCATCCGTCGTCAACATTGTCGCTGCCGAAGTGGCCACTTTCTTCGATGTGTTCGGTCTGCTTGGAGTGCCCATGATCATTATGTTTGTTCTCTCAGCTGCCTGGACTTTCATGCTAGCAGTTATTCAAGTGCATGCAGACGAGATGGCAAATACCATCATGGATACTACCGATTTCGATAACGGCAAGTTCTGGCTGCTCCCTCAGCCAGAATCTGCGCTCATCGTTTCGTCCGTCGTCTTGCTTTCACTTTTCGGCATTGGCTACGCGGGGCTCGCTGTGATTATGCTTTTCTTCTATCGTGCTGGTGGCCCTAGTGAGACCAACGGACTGCACGAAAATGCTACTCCAGTTCCCAAGACACCCGACAATCCTAATACTTTTGCGGCCAAAAGTGAACAAAGAGGAAGCCAGTTGCAACGAATTATTTCTTGGATTCGACTCAAGTGTGACTTACCGATTGAAATTCGCCAGCATTACTACGTAAGAACAGCTCTTATCTGACAAAATGGATATTGTGGCTTCTGACTTTTTTATTTTCTAGACTGCGGCACTTGATCTTCCCAAGCTCATTTTCCAGACCCTTACACTCTTTACGTACCTCGAAAATGGATTCCCGACTCCGATCATCTATACCTACTCAGTATTGCTGCTCTGTAATTGGCTCGTGGCGTGCTACCGTAGTCAGCACTATGTTGCAGACCCAGCGTTGGTCATTGCTCGGCTCTACTACACGTAAGCTACTTGAATTTTATCTACGTAGAGAACATGGCTAACGATTGTTTTTGTATAGCTTTGATCTATTCTTTGCTGTGTTTGCACCGCTGGTAGTTCTGATATTCTTCATCGAATCATTCAAGTTCGACCGGGAGGCATTCTTGACAAAAACGGAGACGATCGGAGCTGGTACATTCGATACAGTAGCTCGTCTTTTCGGAGATCCGTCCCAGATCTCGAGTTTCTGCAGTGCGTTCCACTACTTGCAGTTCTCATCGGGCTCCACATTGTTCTACAAGTCGGCGCTGAACCTGCTCTCTCTGTACAAATGGAAGAAAATCATAATGACTCTAATCCACAATCGCCACGAGCGTCAATTAGAAAGAAAACGCAAAGTTCTGGTTGGCCCGGTTCCCAGTAGTTTATCACGTACGGCGAGTATTAAAGTGGCCATTACGAAGCAGTTGACGGCGTCAAAGTTAAAGTTCAAGATGGAGAAGCACTTCTGTTCCAAGCTCTTTCTCTCGCTCGTGTTCTTATGTGCGGGTATCGGGAACTTCGTCTATTCGATCGGAGCCATCGTGTCCACCACGGACTTGTGCAGCAAGTACGACAAATGCGTCGTAGCGAGCTACTATTGGAATTTCGGGCAGAAATACTGCACGTGTCTCGTGTTTGCGGACCGTCAGACAACACCGAAACCTACGCTGAGTGGACCGACCCCGAAGACACCGCGGCTAATCTGGCCGAACTGGCACATGCTGGAGAATTGCGTATCGTACAAATTATCAACCGCGCTGTCCCTGAACTCCCGGAAGAGCTGAGAAACTGCGAATATCTCGAGCAACTCATCCTCGCGTACACCAAAACTGAGGTTTTACCGGAATGGCTGTCGGAGTTCTCCCACCTTAAATATTTGTAAGTACTTGCACTTTTCTGCACGCAAAAAAACAGTAAGAAATGATATCACTGCCTCATGTTGGTATGGTTTTTTAGGCATGTTGAGGGGGATTTCACGAGTAGAAGACTAACCACCATACCCGACGGGATCTTCGACGGCATGCCACATCTCTCATTTTTACATTTGGGTAGTATTCCAAATGTGGAGAAGTTACCGTCACTTTCATCGCTCAAGAGTTTACGCTACTTGACGTTGGCCGTCTTGGATTCACTGAAGGAATTTCCCAGTTTTGACGGTCTATCGAGACTAAGCGACTTGACCATCATTAACGCACCACGTGCCGCGACGTTGCCTTCAACGGAACCTCTGGCAAGCCTGACAACAATGGTGTTACGCCCGAAAAGTGCCGTTTGCTGCAACGGATTCATCTCGGGAACTTGTAACATGACCATGACCCAGTGTTTGCCCGTCGCAAGTGAGAAATATCCCCCAACTTGCACCGATGCGCGGATTTCGGAGGACGACAAAGCTGTTCTCGCTACGTTTGGAGTTTCGATTTGCCCCAACACAGTCGCTGTGGATCGGGAAGCGGCTGCACCAAGTAAACGTACAACGGACGAGCTCTGTGGCGGTGTCAACTATAAAGAATGCGTTCTCGACGGCGTACAGGGAATTTGCTATAACACCAGAATGATGGTTATCAACTGTGAGATAACGTCGGGATATATTGCAATGCGGAAGCTGCAGATCCAACGTGGCGTCGGAGATCCTTGTGATCCCGACGTGGAGGCATGGCTAGGATGCAAATGATCCAGGGCGGTCTAAGAACGAAATAAAGTAGACCATCTATGCGTTTGAATATTTGTTGTCTGTTTCATATTTAAAAGTATTGAGCACGTTGCATGCATAGAGCGCAGTTTTGAATTACAATACTCATTTAGCGCAGATGTCCACAAACAATATAAACGGCATGCTATGTCTCTCAGGGTTTTGAGGCGGTCTGCCATGAACACACTAAATCAAAAGAGGACGTTAAATTTGTCTCAAATACTGATAAGATTATCAACGGTGGTTAGCACGTAAGCAAAACTATGCTTTTAAGGAAGTATTCAGATTGAGTTCTAAGCATAGATCGAAATCGAGTAAAACCAACACAAACAGAGAGTAGACGTCCACCAACGTAAGACCGTGGTAAGACCACCCTTCGTCTTCACAGGAAATTATGGTGAACCAGGTCCGCGTTCAACCCTCTGCACCACATCGGACCCAACAAGCGAACAGGCCTTCTTTTGTCTCGAGAGCTAAACGTAAAGCGATCAGTACATGGACCCGAAGCCAAATTGGCCATCGCAGCGAGTACTCGGTTGAACGTCTTCTAGCCTTTCGTGACTACTACCAGCGCGTCTCTCTTGGAAGAGTCATTGCAGTGTGTTTCCTGACTCCGATTCCTGCTTTGGTTGTGACTCTGGCAATTGATTTGATCCCGTTAGCACCTCCATCCCAAGGCTGGCAAGGAAATTACGCGCTCTGGTTCAGATTATTGATATCAACATTCGCTATTTCACTGGGTCTTATCACACAAATCAAAGAAGTTATCACGACTCAGCCTATATCCACTATCGGCACATTCAAAGTAGCCGTCGCTACGTCTTTTTCTTACGTGGGAGTCACAATTTTAATTGCGTCATCTTGGCGATTCCCGATCCCCTTTGGCTACGTTCTTCTGGTTCGACCATACGTGACGATTTTCTCCTTCTTTACAGTCTTCGAAATTGGGCCACGGTTGCTTGCACAGTCATCAATTTTGCGCCAGCAGATCAAGTCGCAACTGATGATTGTTTCCACTCAGGGAGTTGTAGCAGTGGCATATCCGCTTTTCAGCGCAGTGTTTAACCAGCTCACGGGGATCGAGCAAACCGCTTTTGTAATAGTGATGCCTGTGATCAAATTTGTCACGAAGCAGATTATCGCCGATGCGGCCGAAAGCCTCAACGAAAATCTTGGTCCCATAGTGGTGTTTTCAGTCGACGTGTTCAACGTATTCTACGTTGCTATTTGCATGCAAGCTGCAACCTCAACAGTGACGACACTGCTTTTCGTCGGTGCTGACAGCTTTCACGTTATCGTTGCTCTACGCAGCATTTTTCGAAAAAACAATGCCATTCACTCGAAATCATCAGAGCCTTCGTACTATCTAAGCGATTTACCCCATATGGTGGAAATAGTTTGCCAAGACTCAACACATCCCGTGCCGCATATTCGTATACGCGCTCCTTTTCCACTTCCACTGTCGGACGAAAGCCGAGTGTTTATCGATAATCTTAACAAGTTTGAATATCCCGATGCGCAAAATGAAATTGAATCGGTTTCGACGATGTATGACCAGAACATGATCGTTCAAGAAGAAAAAGATGGACACAATCAGGAAGCCCAGTCAGTTCGAATTATCGTGGCAGTAAAACCGCAACGTGTTCCACTATCCTGTCCGAAACAATGTCTGTCGTCTACCACCTCGATAGAAGAATTTCTGGTGACAAGTAAAGCCCATCAGATTAAACAATCTGTCCACGATGCACTGCAAGCCCTTTTCCATTCCGAGTACGTTCTAATGGGCGAGTGCATCGAGTTTATGCTGCCATTACTCTACGTACTGTACCTCGCCGTGCTGTTCCATCTGCCAATTGCAGCTTACTACCCGCATACGTCAACAGTGACAACGAATAAGCTGCAAGGAACGCTAGTGAGCATCTTGGCGTTTTCGGCGGTTGAGTTCGTCGCATTTATCGGTCTCCTACTCATGCTGAAGCGAAAATTCGGATTCACGCCTCTATACCAGTTGGCATTTGTTCTGGAAACTCAAGTAAATACTCTACAAGGACATTTATTTGTATGGACGCCGTTCATACTGCAGCTAACGCTGGTGCATTATGGTACGTATCCATTTTTTTCATGGTCGCTCCACCAGCACTGATCGATCTGTGTCCTCCAGGGGTGGACTTTAGCTTTCGCTTTGCGTGATATACTGGACTTGTCTTCTTTCAGTCTTATCCTTATCGCTTTCAGTCTGTTTGATGAGAAGAGATTTGTGAGGTATAGTCGTTTCCTGCCCATCAACCTCGAATGAAGAAGTCGCCTTCACAATCGAAAACGACGTCGGAGAGCAACAGAGTATGGGTTTCGAATGTAATTTTACGAGAATTGAGGGCGTGGTGTTTCCAGATGGAATATCAGCATTGACTCACGTTTTGGAGTTAATTGACGAGATGCTGATGTCACCTGAGGAGGCTCTGATAAAAGCTGCTGGAACAAACCAATTACTTTGGATCGAAAGCCTTCTAAGAGTCGTATAATGGCGACTTGACGTATGCAATTGTATGTGCGTCAGCCAAAGGCCATGTGGAGACGATATTTTGCTTCCTGCAAACGATTCGCAAAAGAGGGAGTAGCAGCTGGCGAAAAGCGCTGCAAAAAGCTGTCAAAACAGCAGCGACACATAGGCAACTCAATGTTATATCTGTGTTTTTGCCACAGATCGCTACGGAAGCGCTTCTGGAAATGTACGAATGCACATGGCAAGTGCTCGATGAAGCAGCAGCACATGGATATCAAGACGTGGTGAGATTTACAACAGAATTCGCAACGAAGTGGGGCTATATTGAGTCGTATACTGCCAGGAGTGAATCTGACGCATTGGCACGTGCAGTTGCAGGAGGTTTTGATGATGTGGCAATATATCTGCTTGGAAACTACAGAATCGAATGGAACATGAAAAACGCACTTGATAGAGCAATAGAAGGTGGACGGCCCGATATTATCGAGTGGGTATACGTGATTTACTCGCAACGCATTGGAGTCGGACAGATCTTAGCGGGTTTGGCGAAAGATGGGAACATTGGTGCTGTAAAGTATCTTTGCACCCATTTTGATATCCCCCCACATGCCATTAACCATGCTTTCAGAAATGCGACCGGGATTTCGACAATTCATTTTCTTTACAAAACTGGGTGCGTTTCACCAGGGTCGATTACTACGGTTTTTCGGGATGCGTCTAGACGTGGGATTTTCGACCAGGAGGAGTATTATTCCTTTGAAGAGCAGCTTGAGGTTGTAAAACTGTTGTGCAATGATAGTTGTATTCCACCCCGAGCCATTAGATCTGCTTTCATGGGTGCCGCTGCCCGCGGTCACGAGGATTTGCTGGAACTTCTTGTTGAAGTAGCCAACTTGTAGCCAGCGTGATGACACCAGATTTACGTACCACTCAGTTAAAGAACCAAACATAATTAAATCATTCTTGAATTCTCCAAACCACCCCAAGGAAGAGAGTTCCAACACTTCTGTGGACTGATCTCCGCCTGAATGATCAAACTTTCATTAAAGCATTCAATGTCGCTGTAAATAACGACAATGTGGCTATTACGAAAGCCCTATTTAACGGTGGTCGTATCTCAGCTCAAGCTACCAGCAATGCTCTACTGGTTTCTTCGAAGAGAGGATATCTGGCAATTGTGCAGCTCTTGATTGACACGCCCGCATTTTTTTAAAAGAAGTCAGGCGGAAACTGGTGGGGTAATTCCAATTAGACACTTAGGCCGAGTTCTCGCACCTTCATTTTCATGATATAATTTTCATTTTGTCCTAAAAGGAACATTTTGCCCAAAATGACCGATCGAGAACACGTGAAATCATTACGGTGGCCAGAATGAAGATTTCAGACCCATTTGAAAATTCACGTCTGAAGCTATTTTTTCAAAATGGTATTATCGCCAGCAGCAAATCAATATCAGTCGTCGCTATCTAAATGATACTACACAACGAACACGATCCCCAAAAGGGACCGAAAATGTGTCGAAATCGCCTATATCCTCCTTGTTTTTTTTTCTCGTTTCGAAGTGTGCCATCTCGAGATAAAAATACTGACGATAGTGGTTTTTAATTCTTCACTTAGTCACCCAAATATCGCACGTGTTGTTGAGCCGTGCGCTTCGCCCTTCTGCCACAGCAGCCACCTCACCCTTTCCAGGTGAAACTTCGCTGCGGTGGTCGCGAGTAATCCAAATTCGACTTCCCGGCAACGTTTGCAACTCGAAGCAACGTTTTACGCTCGGTGCTCCTCGCCACCACAGCCACAGCTCACTAAAACCCATGCTTTCAGGTTTTTGTGGGTGGGTTGATGGCTTTTGCGGGAGAGTGAGTTTAGGTTTGAGATTTTTTGGCCCGGATGACGCCCCCTCGCGACGCAATCGAGCGAAGGGGTCCGAACATGGTATTCAGACCGCCTCGCGCGGTCCGCTCTTACAAAACCTCAGCTAAAACTCCAAACCGCGGTTAGTTTTAGCTTTGCACTTTCCTGCACGAGGGGCTTTATATTCTTTTTCATACTTCTCGTAAGAATGGACTAGCCAGCTTATTCCGCACCAACTCACTCTCCAATTTGAGCCCTTTCAAGTATCTCAACCGTAGCCCCTACCCTACCCATTTCCCGTACGACACATGAGCTTCTCTTTGCCCGTTGACCTGGCCTCCTACCCTTTTCTCCACGTGACACTCGCCCTCATGCTGAACCATCCCCGCACCAGCTGGACCAAACTCCCGATCATAGAGAGAGTAAGGCCATCGATTCAAGTTCGTTTGGTGACCAAGTGGCAAGCCGAAGTCTGCCCCCCCCCCGCGCCAGCTAAGCGCGGAAGGCGTAAGGATCCCGCCCAAAACGACGTAATCGTGGCAGAAGATTAAATCATCTCGTGCAAAACATGCGAGAATATTATCCATCAGCATGGAGAGACGCATGTTGAGCACTTCCGGGACCACTTCAACCGCAAGCGCTCCGAGCGGCCGGTTACAAAGACAATCGCGGCGTGTTTTCCTCCTTCCCAAAGCCCCCGCAAAGTGGCCGCGATCCAACGTCAGTTTGGTCTGTTGATATATTTCATCAGGATGGCCTTCTACAAGGTCTCGCACGCTTCGGTAAAGGCCCTAGCCATATTCAACTTCTTCCGAGACCGAAATAACTTCTTCAAGTCATCTTGACGGCTCGTAGGTGGAGATGAAGATGGTGCATCGTGTGAAAGACAAGAATTGCCCGCTGTCTACGGATCCCTGGACGAATGTCAATGGCAAGAACATGATCTCCTACATCCTGATCTGCGGCAAAGAAGACTTCCTTTTGGAGACATTATACATTAGATCTGCGTCCCACAGCGCTGCCGTTATAGCTGCAGACATTCGGCATGTGATTGAATCCACGAAGTTTGCGAACATCGTGGCTGTTGTCACCGATAACACCAGTACAAACCAACTGGTGCGGCAGACGCTGCAGACGGACTATCCGCATATCTTCTTCCATGGCTGCATATCCCACGTCATTTATCTGGCTATCAACGATCTTGTGACCAGGCTACTATGGCACAAGACTCAGAGGGCATCTCATATATCTACAAGATGTTTCTCCAGCTTCCGTCCATCTAAGACGAGATCAAGATGTCTATTTCGGAGGTTGGCATTATCACAACTGTGCTGAAGGAACGCTATGATTTTATTTACGGCGATGCTCACGGTATCTCGTACCTGACGGATCCTCGATACGAAGGTCAAGATATGGACCTGGAAACCAGGGACGGAGTCGTGGACTTCATCGCTAACTGTAGCGGAGCAGGCACAAAGAATGCGACCGGGATTGAGCTGTTGAAGTTCCAAGCAGCCACGCACCAACCGACACGACAAATCAAGCTGGTCCAAGACAAACGGATCGGAGTGTACGAGTTTTTGTATGATGTCCATGGCTACCCTCTCCCACATAAGATTGCAACCACTGTGTTCGCTTCTACCTGCTCGAGTGCTGCTGCCGAGAACTACTTCTTAGCTCACAAGTTCGTGCATGCTCAGCTGAGAAACCGCTTGAAAGAATCAAAACCTCGAGAAGCTGGTCTTCATCTTTTTCAACATGGAAAACCTCCAACCTGAAGATCTGCATCTCCCGAACCTCGTTGAGGACCTTTTGGTCTTCGACAGTGAGGCTGCCTACAATCACAACGCTAACTTCAAGTACTATTAAATGGCGATAATGCAAACCACTCTTACATTTCATTACACTTAAATAATGTCGATCCAACCAAAATAGTGATCATCGTACGTCTTAACCAAATGGCGACCACTCACATGTTTTAATCACCGTCTTATACTATTGCTACTTCAAGTTGTAATTAGGATAACGGCGCAGTTTTAACAAAAATGTGTTTTGATTGATAGATTAAAAAAGTAGCCAAATCAACACCGTTTTTATTAAATCATTACTCATCATTAAAATTGCCGTCACTCCCGCCTGAAGCATCGAATGCGCCCAACCACCACCAGGTTTCGCCTTCAGGGTGGGTTCGTGCCGCTGACGTCGGTGTAGCGAGGGTAGAATGTAGGTGGGGAAACACAGGATAGCGACATTTCGGGCACAAGCATCCAAACCTGTAGAATCGATGTGCGTGCAGATGCACTAACGGCAAAACTCATGTCGATAGCCCCTGCATGCGTATGGGTCGTTGGAAATGTCCCAGCAGATGGGCCACACCTACTCGGACGGGTCTGCTGGCAATGGGGCTGTAACTGCCATCTGTGACGGGAGGATAGACGTGCAGCCGAACGTCTCGAGCGTGAAGAGTGACAAGCCATGGAGAAGAGAGAGCGCGATAAGCGCGAGATGATTCGTAAAGAAGAGATCGCAGCAGCTGATGCGCGCCGATAGTGTAAACAAGAAGAAATGCGCATGTTACGTGAAGAAGGAAAACGGAAAATGAAAACAGCTGCAATTCAGAGAGAACAGGATGCAGCTGAGAGTCGCCACCCCTACGAAGAACGGATGGAGCTAGAGAGAGCTGAGACGAAGCTTCGCCACGAGCAAATGATGCTTCTCTTCGCCTCTCTACAGAACAACAACTAGTTTGAAGTGAACCCCCACGAAGAAAGTGGAATTTCCCCCCAATAACAATGATCTTTGAATTTCTACGTCTAAGATCTGTACAGTGGATCTTGCCATCGGCGAACGAAGGTCGTGCGTATTTCGCTAATACAACTGTCCGGACGTGGTAGTTTGAAAGACGAAACAGGTTGTCTAGCTGCTGACGTCGTCGCTCCTTATCTTAAGGTGGGGGAATCATCAATCGACGGTACACCTTTTCTATGGAGCCCATTCCCCACTCAGCCGATAACGAAAAGAGGTGATCGGACTCGATAAAGCGTTTGCTACGATGCGGACAGAGGGGACTAAGCAAGCCAGATATCCATTCTTTGAAGGAGTCATGATCTTACCGATCATTTCATCTCCGCCGGAAAAGGCACTGTCAGCGACGACGACGAAGCGTGGGTCTGGGTTGAGTTGGACTGATCGCAATTTCCGCATGAAATCCAGGCTGGTGTCTCCGTCATTCCAAGATCCCGGGCAGTTCTGCTTTGCCCACACGACCAAGCCATCAGCCGAGAAACACAGAGCCCCCGTAACGAACATGCCGCGTAGCCACCCGTTGTAATGAGCGTTTTGAACTGAAGCAATTCGAGGTTGCTGCACCTACAATTAAATAATAACAACTTTGTTTTAAAAAAAAACCTGTATTATTTTCGTCAAGGAAACCCATGTGAGCTTTAGCAGGATTGCTTAGCCGCCACAGAGATTTGTTATCTACTAAAAGAGGCCAAATGATTCGCGCAGGTCCAAACCCTAGGAAAGCTGTCCATTCTCTTCTTAGTTCGCGCTCGCTTCATAGTGGCGTACGTTGCAGGGTAGAACTTTCGGAAGCACTCATCTAGTTCTTGTTGTTGTTTGGACGTCCTCTCATTTCGTCGATGTTGGGACGCAGAACACGGAGGTCTGTTCCGCCCAGATGGGAACTGGTGGTATTCAAATTCCTGCTGTGATTAAACTCCGCGATATCTGCCGCGACCCGCTTCGGGTCTCGCTCTAGATTAGGACCGTCGGGTCTCCGGTCGACTGTAGAGGCTCTCTTACGGACCTTAGTGGGCGCCCGGGGTTCTAGGAGAAGCATCAGTTGTGGTGGGTATCTACAAACCGCGTGACGACCGAGAACCGTCTTGCTCATGACAGTTTCACCAGCAAGAGCAATTTGCCCGCCCTTGACACGACTTCGTGACGTGCTGTTAGTAGTCAGGTGCCCGGAAATGTTCACGACGTCTTCCTGTTAATCCTTTTGAGTCTCGGTTTGGTTGCGCACCTCCGCGTTTGCATCTGAAGGCCACTCGTCAGGTTAGCAGCGAATACCAGCGGGACAGAACCAAAATACGTAGCGATGGTGCCAGTCGACGGGGCCCGATACTCAAAGGTTGATTGTCCGTGGGTAAGGTGTCCGCGTTCAGTATGAGTTCCTCGTCATCGACGCTGCGTTCGAAGACCCCAACTAGGGCGTGATCTTGCTTTCCATCCCGCTCCCCCAATCCTCTTCCTCAGCCTCCTCTTTTTCCACGCTATTTGCGTCGGCCTCGCGGCGGACTTCTTCGTCTTCGTCCCCCTCATCTCGCCCGTCGTGGGAAATATGGGCCCAGTCTTTACTCTCGATCTCGTGCTAAATCTCATGAGCTAGAAGAATCAGACTCTGTCGCGGAGTTAGCTTATCCCTTGGTTACCGGTAGGCTTGAGCTTACCGTAGAGGTTGCGAAATTTACGATGCCAGCCCATCATCTTGCGCGTTTCGAGTTGTGCTCGGCCGCAGCAGCCTCCCACATGATCCTACCGGTGGGCTTGTACTTGTCCACCATAGCCAGCAGGAGCATTTGCTCGGGGATGTTGTAGTTCTGGTGCCCGGCACGTCGACCTCGCTATAGCAAATGTAAAAAGAAGCGGTCAGTTAGTGGTTCTCAAAGGAGGGCGGGAACATTATACCAATACAATTTCTACCGCGACCATCGTAGCACACTTGGTGCAGACTTAGGGATGCGAAATCGGAGGCTGTGGGGAACACCACAGAAAATCTAGAATGTGGGCTGTCAGTAACTGAGTAATTGTATGGCCATCTGCAAGAAGATCGCTACACACAAATGACACATCATATTTGTGGTTGAAGATAGAAATTATGTTATTTGTAGTAAATAGTTATCGAACAATCAACCAAAAAGTAAAATTGATCTTAAGTGCCTCGGCAAGATGGAGCTGTCTCATACTAGACATAGCCTCGTCGTGTTGTCGCCACGGAGCTTAGGGAGTTGTTGCAGATCTCTGTGAGTGCACCTCCACCAACCACAACGACACAGAAACCACACTTTTCGTCATAGGACACTGTGCCGAGAAAAATGTCGTGGATGGTCGTCGCCGCCACAGTCATCTCCCGGCCAATTTGCACATCGTTAAAACACGCGCTCAGTTTGCACGAAAGGTTTAGTAGACCCAGTTTCCTCCGGCCTCCAAGGCATCAGTACCCCGTTCTTGTTGGTGGTGGTGCGTGTTTTCAAATGTATCCGGTACCCATCATTGGTCGGCCAATTCTTGCAAGGTGGCCCAAAAATGACCAAGTGACCGAGATACCTCACCCGCAGGAATCGGAGCGATGGCTCTCAATCCGCGCAAACCTGTACGAGCAAACTGGTTAATCGACAACGCCTCGCTTTCGCGCAAAACGTTCCCGCACTTTCCCCCGAAAGGAGCAGTTGTAGTCGGTACGAAACCGACTACTGCGAGTATTGAGGCAAGTCGCTGCGTTGCAACGAACCTCATACTCACAACCCTGGTCATCCCGCATACCGTCGCTTACATTAAGGAATTCTCACCCTCTCAGGTTGTATTGCGATGTCAACAGGGTCACCTCTGCAGGCCAGCCTTCGGGACGCTAGTCCTCGATCGGGTCAGGTGCGCCGCCAACGATAGCGAAGACAGAGGGTATTGTCTGGGAAACAACCTCGGACAGTCGTCTACACCTTTATCCAAAGCGGTGCTAGTCCAGAGCAAAGCGGTAGTAGCACAAAAACTAGCAGTTGGATTTTTGCTACTTTACGATCTTGTTTACGAAACACCAAAGCGCAGACCAAAGCGGTTTAAACGCAGACCAAAGCGATGAAGTATCGGGTGGGACGGCAAACAAAAGAGGAGGCAAACTGGCGAAGTTCGCGCCTTTGGACACTGCTTGGGCGGGAAAACCGGAGCCGCCTCGCACCCCAGCTCTCACTTCCTGTCACCTGCGCAACCACCACCTCCGACCAAGCTCCCTCTCCACCTCCCCGAATCCCATCAGAATGCCTACGCCTCCACACTCACCGGTTGCCCGAGCCCGTGTCCTCGTGAGCTACCGTGCGGGTGGGGACTGGATGCTCGTTGCTACGCACAACGGCATCTCCCCGACGGCGGCCCGTCGGATCGTAGACAGTGGGCGTGAGGAACCATTGCCTCGGGGAGGTCTACGTAGTGCTTGCGTTAAGTGCACGCCTGAGATTGTGGCTGCCCTCGAGCCGTACTTGGACGACAACTGCACCTACCCGCTGGAAGCGATGAAGGGCATGATCAGGTTCGACTTCGGCGTGGACATCAGTACGTCTACCATATCAGACCGGCTGGTCGGCATGCTGTACACACTCAAGCAGGTTAATTTGAATGGTGGTTATTTCTCCCTAGACGTGTACTAACTTATTACACTGTTGCAATGTAGGTGCGAGTAGAGCCAATGACCTGCAACAATGAAGTCAACAAGGAAAAACCTAAGCAGTTCGCTGAAGACCTACGCCGCCACATGAGTGCTGGTGATTTCACCGTTTACTATGATGAAACCAACTTTAACATATATTGCAAGTGCACTCAAGGACGCGCGAAAAAGGGCAAGCGCGTGACGGTTGTGCTGCCACCTTCGAAGGGCGCCAATCTCTAGATCCAGTGCGCGGTCTCGACGGAGGTGGGGTTGGTTCATCACAGCCTGCAGCGTGGCAGCATCCAGATGGATGTCAACGCTGCGTTTGTTGACGTCATTTACAACAAGGTGAAGGCATCGCCGACGTACCAAGAGCACTTCCGAGGCAAGAAGATTGTCGTTGTGCTCGACAACGTCCCGGCTCACAGCCAAACAGAGAGTCGGGTTGTCGAGCACGACGATCTCGTACTCCTCCGCCTAGCGCCCTATTCGCCCATGTGCAACCCGTTGCTTCAGCGTCCTCAAGGCAAGGATCCAGGCGGATCTCGCTTTGTTGCACGAGGAGCTCGTGGCGCCCCGCCCGCGTGGCCAGATTGCGGAGGGCCGTATGGCAATCTTGGAGCGCGCTGCCAGGCGCAACATCAGTTGTATGGACCTCCACCTGGTGAGCAAGATCGCACTTCACTGTCAGCTCGCTGTGGCGGCCGCTGAGCGCATGGAGGACATGCAATACGGGACTTAGGGTGACGTGTCAAGTCTCCCGCCGAACGATTCACCGCTTTGCTCCGGGATTTTACCTCTATGTTCTGTGATTAGTAATGTCATTTCACATTTTCAATTTTCATATTTCATTTTAAAAAAAACCGCTTTGCTCTGGACTAGCACTGCTTTTGTACCGGCACAGGTGTAGAAGGTAAGGGTGGATGCCAGGTAGAGTCGAATGCCTCGGATTCGGACGAATCCGACGAAGCATGACGTAAGTGAGCGCGCCGAGATTCGGAAGAGGAAGTTGTGGAGGGAGTTCTGTCTCTTTGAGATGTCCCGGGCGAAAGCGTGGACGTCTGTGAGCTCTACTCTCCGTTGGACGTGGAAACAATGCGAGCATCAGCGGTAGACTGCGAACGCGACACAGCGGCCGACTCCGGAACGTACTGGGATACCATGCTTGCTCCGGGAGAACCTTGGAGGAAAGGCTCGGTTACCGTTCGCTGACTAGAGTAAAGGCTGCAAGTAGCTTTTGATGCATCGGTGAACGTTTCGAAAGCCTGAGCTCGGATAGAGGGGCTACATGCATCGGGACGGCTGCGTTTACTTCCGAGGGAGTCACATATATCGACTCAGGCACAATGGCTGGATGTCCAGATTGCGCGAAGCTTCCGCTCCGTCGTCGCTCAAGCAAAGGTCGATCCAGAACCGCTATTCCAGCCGTTCGCTCCGGTGAGGTTGACGATGACCGAATTAAGATTCGTTTTTGGTGCCTCGCACTTCAACGACGCCTCGAATATTGCGTTGACTATACAGGCTGGGCTGAACGGGTTTGAAGCACTGATTCGTCATCGAGCTCAACCACTGTGCCCTCTTCTATAGAGCTACAACCCTTTTTGTCACTGTTTTGACTGTTTTCTTCGTCACGGAGGTCTTCCTCGAGATGACAGTTCTTGTTTGCGGGTTAGCCGCGATCGAGCCTGGAGTAGGTGCCGGCGCCTCGGTCTTGGAGACAGCTGGATTGAGATTGCTCGACGTCAGCGATTGCGAAGACAGCGTCGGGGCGAACCGTACTATAGTCACGTCCGCCTCAGAATGCTCTGAGGCTTGGTGAACTGGAGTCGACACACACTTAGACGTCTTCGTTGTCTTCGTTCACTTAACAGTCTTCAAAACCAATGGTGCTGACGACTGAGACTGTGGTTACCTCGCCTTATTCTACGTTGCAGACGGACTGCGAAATCCAGAGGTCGGTACGAAGGTGCTCGGGAGAATCGATCATGGCTGTCACTCATACAACGTCTCAGAGTTAGAAGTCGTGCGTGCAGCTAGTGTTCACAAACATACGTACCACAACAAAACGGTAGGAACGGCCCAGGTGTAGGATATGGAGACTTGTTTTCCTAGTCGCGAGAAAAACGAAATGACCGGCCAAAACACGACCGAAGCAGACCCGAGCCCGTGTTTTTTCCCGCTTGGAGGCCGTTTGAAGATCGTCAAACTTCAATTTGACTGAAATATGTACGTAAGGGCGCTGATTTATTACCATACTTACGATAGGATCGTTTTAAAGTGGCAGCGGATTAAGGGTGCGTGATTAAAGGACATTGTTTGATGATACCACTTTATCGGCTCACCATACAATTCGTTTTTAATCACTGGGTTTAATGACCGGTTTAATCATTAGGGTTAGGGTCATTAAACCGTTTTATGTAGGGTTTGGAAGGCACCCATTGGCTGAAAGGTGGTGACCCTTATGGCACAGCGACTTTTCCGATAGGGGTCTCGTGGTATGGCTGGATTTCTATGTGAAACAATACTCACCATCGTCGCGCTCGGCGACTCCATCTGCATCTTGCTATGCTGACAGCGAGACAGGTCGATGCCAGTATATCCGAGCATGCTACCACAGGCGCGCGCTCCATCTAAAAAAAAATCTGCCGGTTAAAGACACTGTTTTTATGCTTCTTCAATTCCCTGTGTTCATGTAATTCGCAAGGTAGAACTTGTACTATTCGTCAGTTTTGCTTCTGGGTGCTAATGATGTATGATTCATAGCACTAACCTTAGAATACAACTCATTTGTTCAATGCGAGGCTTACGGATTGCTTGGGAACTTAATGCCATAAATGTTTTGTGAACCATTCCGGCAATAAATGGCGCTGCTGTACGAATGTATTCTACCAGTTGTATTAATTTGGCGAGCGGGATCTGTAGTAGTCTCAAAATGGCTTCTCGTGTCCACTGCACTCTCGTTCTTTTCGCCATGCCTCATCTTTGTTAGACGGTACAGAGACAGAGCTATTTGCTTTGTCCTTCAGCACCCTACTGAAGCACTAGAACGCCGGCAGCACCGCCGCATCACCCGTAGGAGGGGAATGCACCGAGAAGCTGGTTGTGGCAGCAGCAACAATGGTAACGGTCGTGACGGCGACGGCAGCAACCTGCAGGTTAGTGAGTCGGAGGAATGTCTCCTGGAGACAGCTGTGACACCAGCGGTGCCACCGCAGCGTCGTCGGGAATGTCTCCAGAGGCTGATTGAATGGCTGTTGAGACTGGTGGAGACGGTGTGGGTTGGACCGAATCCTGTGGCTGGAGAGGAACTGCTGGAGGCAGAGGAAGCACAACATCTCTTTCTTCTAGCTGCTCGTGAGTTTGCTCATCGCGGACAAGTGGCGCTGGTGGGTGGATTTTGACGCAGCTGCGAATATTCTGGAACCTCGTGCGCCCCATTGTTTCGACAAAGCCGTGATAGCCAAGAAATCTTTTTTCACTCCAGAAATCACTAATTTCATTTAGCGGACATATGCTCATAGCCAACTCGAGACCCAAACACGGGCAGTGGCGGAGAAGGTGGCAACTCGCGTAGGTGGCGATAGCGGTCACCTCCCTCACCATCGCTTCCACCGCTACAACTGCCAACACGGTCGAACCTTCATGGATATCTTGTCCGAGAAGCGGAACCTGCTCAGTATTCCCATGAGGGCGTTGCCCGGGTGACCACATTTGTCCACATTCACGTACGTGGCAAGTTTCACCTCCACCACCATAGCTGCCACAATTTCCAAGTCGAGCCGACCGCCATGCACACGGACAACACGTCTGACACGCGGAACAAGCAGTTGGTTGACCACACTCGCGTACGTGGTAGTGATTGTGATGACCCCAACTATTACGATCATGACCACCTACACTACAGCACACACCGCGTTATACTAGCAGCAATGTGCATGAATGTTGCCCCCACGCCCGCCTGGTGTAGATGTGCTGTTGCTGTAAGAGCTGATAGCAAGCACTGGTATACAGAAGTGCGGTCAATAAGTAGGTGCGCGATGCGACGGGGCAGTGCATAATATGCGCCTTCGTCTACGATCAAAATCATTGTGTTAGCTACGAGTGGAGTTTACGGTTCTATTTGCTATGCACTTACGAACTGGGTCGTGTCGGGGGCCATGGATTCACTCGGGGGGGGGGGGG
>QOKR01000137.1:0-81226 GCA_016880985.1 Phytophthora idaei | reverse complement strand
ATATAACCTTATTAATAAGGTTTTACCCACGTTCAGCGTGGGAGCCAGTCACTGGTGAAAGTAATTACGTGTAAAACAGTCGTAAAAAGTGGGGTTCGCTTCTAATAGTGGACCCCGATTTCTGACTTATGGCCTCATTTCCTTATTTGCAATGTAGCGTGAACATGCCTTTGGGCCTAAAAACTGCATAATCAATAAATCCCTGTTTTCTTGGCCCATACTCTGTCTATAGACTCGCTACAACTGGGCTTTCACGCACCTGATGGGTTCACTTATCCCAAAATGTGATCCCCTAAGCACCCTACACAACTAATACACAGTTACATGTCTTACACATTAATTTGTACTGCTTTTGTTATCGTCAGAGGTCGGAATTTTTATGTTATGGGGATGTAAAGTCAAAACAATGGCCGTGTGCTACTAAACTGGCTGCTTACCTCATGCTTCATATTATGCTTGAAAAAGGTAAACATGTCGTCCGGTTTCGCCATGAAGCTGCCAGCATCTTTCTGCTGGAGAAAATCGGCGGAGATCAAACTTTGATCAAAGCGTTGAAGAAGAATCTCTACACCGTAGCCAAAGAAGCACAAACACACTGTGTTTATTATAACACAGTCGAGAAAGCAACCGGGCCGTGCCATCCAAGCCGACGCCTACCCACGAGGTCACGTGGCACCACAACTTCGAGCAATCTGTTGAAGTTGCCTAAAGTTTATGCACTCGTTTAACGCGTTACTGTCTCTGATTAAAACCGCAACCACTTGCAAGTGCCTCCTGGATGTGTCATCATCATCAGAGATTCTTCCGAGACATGCTATAATAATACACGAACTGGTAAGGGGTAAGCATCGAGGCAAGCAGCTTTCGGAACGGCTCGAGCCTGTCCCCAGTTGCAGATTCTCCGTCTCCCCATCAAGTGCTTCCTCTTGAGCTTCGACCATGCTGAACGCCATCGGTTCCACCTGCGCCTTCGCTGCGGCTGTCGCTGCTGTGGCTGCCCAACCTTCGTACGTCTACAAGTTTGATGCGGCTACGGCCGCTGGCGTCGACGGCTCCATCCAAGTCAAATACGCTGGTGAAGACTCGTCCACTGCGACGATCACGGCCAACCTCGACTTCTCGGGCGTCGACCAGGCCAAGATCGCCGAGTTTGACGGCAACTGCACCGAGGCCGTCACGAGCTGGAAGTGGCACATTCACACCAAGTGGAGCTCGACGCTCACTTCAGACTCGTTCAAGCAGTGCTCCAAGGCTGCTACCGACAACCACTACGACCCGTTGAAGGCGTGTGGCTCTGCGTCCGAGTACATCTCCGAGCCGGAGTGCAAGGCCAAGTCCAAGAGCTATGCTTGCAGTCCTGGTAACTACACGACCGACCCGAAGGTGTGCGAGAAGGGCGATCTGTCGGGTAAGTTCGGTGCGTTCAAGGTTGGAGAGGGCAACACTGTGACTGAAGAGTGGACGGACGAGAACTACCCACTTCCATCGGAGAACACGGACACGTGGAGCGTTGTACTTCACGCTGTCTGTGGCAAGGAGGCGCCTCGCATTTCCTGTGCGGTTGGATCCAAGGGCGAAGGTGACGCTGAACAAGTTGACCAGTCGACGCCTGTCCAGAACACTCTGGTCCAGTCAACCGGTGGCGGTGACTGCGGTGCGAAGAGGGACTAGTTATCGACTGCGTTAAGCTAGCAACGCAGTACTTTCGATTCTTCTTTCTGATTTAGTGGCGTCAATATACGATAAAGCTTCGTCTTTCAGTGCTTTCTCTGCGATTAAGCAGCTCTCGTTCCCTAAGCATAATTCCTTCTTCTTCAGCACCATTCCGTGGACATAGTCTCGATCCAGTGACTCTGCCAAGCAGGTACACATCAGCGATAAATGTAGCAACGACGCAATGCCGATTCTCGTAGAAGCGTGCACTTATCACTCAGGCTGTTCTGGTCGTCCTTACTGCCACCAAAATCGCACTGCTACAACTATTTTGAAACAGCGAGAACTCATATGTACCGACGGCAAAAGCACTTTGAGTCAACGGCTTTTCAGTACTACATGTACAGGCCAACAGGAAACCACCAGCTATCCGGTCGCTCCGACTCGGAATCCGAGCGAGAGACTCGCTCGTGGCCTCGCCGCCAGCGACAACTCGCACGCATCTTGTGCTCACGGAGATTTGCGTGGGCAAGCTAGCGAAACCGTACAGAAGTTGGAGAGTACGTCGGTGAGTCAGTCTGACTGTGAAGCCCAAAGTTCCCACACTCCGAGAGCGACAACCAGGTACATGTATCGGGTTATTCGTGATTTCCCCGATACAATTAATGATCCTATTCAGCAGCATTTAGAGTGATGGTTAGACTTCCTCATGTGGCAGTGAGTCATATCGGTATTGTACTCGTCCGTGGACTTCAAGGCGTGGAGTCATCTTCGTATGAGTGGTCGAACAGCCAAACCTGCTTCATCTGCAGCTTAATGCTGAAAAAAGCTCACGAGAAAGGACGACAAGCTTCTTGTTTTTACTTTTCTTGGATACGGAAAGGATACGATCTACACATTCAAAAGCGATATGATAGTTCCAGTAGAGCTACATGTAGAATAACAAAAAAGTAGGACCACTGCATCATGGTATATCAAGAAATATCCTCGGAGGAGGAAGTTCCTCCACGGTGGAGTCCACCTCGGCTGTCCACTAGGTCACATGTCGAAGGCATCTGTTGAAGTTTTTCGGGGGTCTATGCACTCGTTAAACCGGTTACATGCGTGATTGAAGAGATTAAAAGGGGAGACCTCGGCAGTCGTGAAAGGCACAACAACGCAATGCACGGTGCAAGTGCCTTCCGGATGTGCCCATGAACCTCAGAGACATGCCAGCTCGCTTGCAATTGGTGCGAGGCAACGTGTGCTCTAGGCTTCAGCACCACCAGCAAGTTGCTGCATGCAATACATGTACACAGATTTTCATCGACAGCTTGGGATCATTTCCAGATTAACCTTCTGCTCCTCACTTACCAACCATGGCCCGCTCGTTTGGTACTGCTTGTGCTTTCGCCGGTGCTCTCGCTGTCGCGTCCGCCCAGCCGTCGTACGTCTACAAGTTTGAGGCGGCTAACGCTGCTGGAGTCGACGGCTCCATCCAAATCAAGTACGCAGCAGAGAACTCGTCCACTGCCACTATCACGGCTGCTCTCGACTTCTCCCGCGTCAACCAGTCCGACATTGTGGCGTTCGACAACAACTGCACCATGGACACGGTGACTGGCTGGAAGTGGCACATTCACACCAAGTGGAACTCGACGCTGTCGTCGGACTCGTTCAAGCAGTGCGCGAAGGCGGCGACTGCCAACCACTACGACCCGCTGCGAGCGTGCGGCCCAGTGTCCGAGTACAACGCTGAGCCGGAGTGCGAGGCCAAGATCAAGGACTACGCCTGCAACCCAGCCAACTACTCGGCCAACCTGTTGGCCTGCGAGAAGGGCGACCTGTCCGGCAAGTTCGGCGCCTTCAAGCTGGCCGAAGATGCCACCGTGTCGAGCGAGTGGACGGACGAGCACTTCCCCTTGCCGTCCGAGAACACCGAGACGTGGAGCATTGTGCTGCACGCCATGTGCGGCCAAGACTCTCGTATTGCCTGCGCTCTCCGAACGGAGGCTGAGGCTGGAGTCGACCAGGTCGACCAATCGACCCCCGTCCAGGGCTCCCCGGACCAGTCCACCGCTGCTGGATGCGGTGCCTAAGAGGTGAAGAGTTGGCGTCAAATATATGGTTCAGATCCCGTAAAAAAAAAGGAGTTTTCGCTGCATTCTTTAGGAAAATACTTGCGCTTCTCGTCGAGTTTTCATTCCTTCCGATAATTCTCGTAGTATTGTTAGCTAAGGTCTATCGATTTCACTTTTCAATTCCTCTACTGAAAGCAATGACCGTGAAGCTCTTCGTTGCTGCTGTATTCTGCGCAGTCGTCTCTCTAGCAGCTGCACAACCGGCGTTTGTCTACCACTTCGACGCTGCTACTGCTGCTGGGGTCGAGGGAGCCATCCGCTTCAAGTACGCGAGCGATGACTCATCGATTGCCGTTATCTCTGCAGCGCTGGATTTCTCACGAGTGAACCAAAGCGCGATTCGGGCATTCGACCGAATGTGCGTTGGGCCTGTGACCGAGTACAAGTGGCACATTCACGTTCGCTGGGCCTCCCGCCTCCGCTCGACTTCTTTTGGCCAATGCTCGCTGCGTGCGACTGGCAATCACTATGACCCGCTCTTCGCGTGCAGCCCCGACTCGGAGCACATTGACTTGCCTCAATGCAAGGCCAAGTCGGTGAAATACGCTTGCAACCCGGAAAATTACGCTAGAGATCCTCGCGTGTGCGAGAAAGGAGATTTGTCGGGGAAATTCGGCAACTTGGTGCTGAACGACGAGCAGAAGGTGACTGGAACTTGGGTGGACAAGCACGCTCCGCTACCGTCCGAGAACCGTCCGAGCTGGAGCATCGTGTTGCATGCTGTGTGTGACCACCACGCGACCCGTTTTGCCTGTGCCAAGGAGGAGGAAGCGTACATCTCGTAAACGTAGTCATGCCCCCGTTGCCATGACAGTTTACATACGATAAGAGCGCTTTAATCAGTTTGAAGAAAGGCTTGACTTGCTCGTTTTGCTTTGTCTGTCCTAGTAACACTCGCCTTTGCCGCTATCGTTTCAGACCGACGAAGGTCAAGGTTGACGAATTCGCTTTTGCTGCATCCAGATGTAATAATCAGGCTTCCACGACTGTCTGGTGGGTGCCAAATGCAGAGCTTTTGCCGGCATGGTTTTTGGTCGTTGCCCACTTAGAGTACGTAGCGCGACTTTACTGTACTAGTTTCCGCTTTCGCCGTTTCTGAGAAGGCTGGAAAATTCCTGCGGTGGTTTTATTAATGAAGATGAAAAACCGCCGTAACCGATTTGTGCTTCTTTGACTGCCGGCGCGTTTTTACGTATAACCGATGCCAACTTCTTCCATCTCTTATATCATCACCCAGTTCACTTTTGTCGGTACAAACGGTGGAAATGATGTCATTCACGGATTAGCCTCCGACGCCTCAAGTGCTTCCCCACCCCCCACCGGCCTCCTTCACCATGGTCCGCGTATTTGCAACAATCTGCGCTTTCGCCACCGCCCTCACAAGTGCCGTAGCCCACAACCCGTCGTATCTGTACAAGTTTGATGGGGCGACAGCCGCTGGTGTGGACGGCTCCATCCAAGTCCAATACGCCGGTGAAGACTCGTCCACTGCGACGATCACGGCCAACCTCGACTTCTCGGGCGTCGATCAGGCCAAGATCGCCGAGTTTGACGGCAACTGCACGACGGAAGTCACGAGCTGGAAGTGGCACATTCACACCAAGTGGAGCTCGACGCTCACTTCAGACTCGTTCAAGCAGTGCTCCAAGGCTGCTACTGACAACCACTACGACCCGTTGAAAGCATGCGGCCCTGCGTCCGAGTACATCGCTGAGCCCGAGTGCAAGGCCAAATCGTTAACCTACGCGTGTAACCCAACCAACTACATGGCCAACCCATTGGTATGCGAGAAGGGGGACCTGTCTGGCAAGCTCGGCGCCCTAAACTTGGGCCAAGGCTCCACCGTTTCCGTCGAGTGGACGGACGAGCACTATCCGCTTCCATCGGAAACTACAGGGACGTGGAACATTGTACTCCACGCTGTGTGTGGCGACCAAACCCCTCGGATCGCTTGTGCTGTTGGCCAGAAGGCCATTGAGAAGCACGAGGACGACTACCATCACAAGTGCTGATTCATGACTGTAGCCATGTTTATCAAATAGCTACATTTAGTACCCAATCCCATTGTGTAATTTGTTTTTCATCCAATGAAAACAGTTCGTTTTTATCGGAGCTACTCACTTGCCATCATGAGGTCTCTGCTGTCTCGGACGCTGCTACGTGCCAGTCTCCGTCGCGCCTTCTCCACTAGTGACGAGGCTCTAGATGTTGTGTATCGGAAACTGCTGGAGCTGGACGATTCCGACACCTTCCAAGTCACAGAGGCGCAATCGACGGCTGTGAACATGGCTACACTGGGCTATTCAGTGTTCCTGCACCTCCCTACAGGCGCCGGCAAGAGTTTGGCGTTCCAGGCGCCAGCTCTACTAACTGCAGCAGATCAAACGACCCTTGTGGTGTCTCCACTCATCGCTCTGATGCATGTACGGCCCTGAAACTAAAACTCAAAATTCTAGGATTTAGGATAGGAGTCCTAAATTGCTGTATTTTCTGGTTTTCTAGGACCAAGTTGCAGCTTTAAAACGCAAAGGTGTCAATGCTATTCAAGTATCAGGGGGCGAGCAGAACAAGTCGGTGCCTTTGACTCAGCTTTTATCTGGCCAGAGACTCGTGTACACGACGCCAGAATTCCTGCAGATGAACGCAGAGATGAGAAAATGGGTACATGCGGCAGGGAAGGAAGCCAAACTGGCTCGGATTGTACTAGACGAGGCCCATTGCGTACTGGAATGGGGGAACACGTTCCGACCGTCGTATCTGCAGCTCAGTCAGTGGAAGTCGCAGTTCTTCAGTGAAGTTCCGATCACTCTAGCGACGGCGTCTGTGTCGGACGAAGACATCGCGAGATTGGCGGAATTGTTTCATTTGCACTTGCTAACTTCGGTTCCAGGTGATGGCGGAGGGACCGACAAGTCGACTAGACATGTCCAGATGGTCTTAGTGCAGCAAGTGACGGATCGGAAGAACTTGCGGATGGAAGTTGTGAGGAAAACGTCGCAAGCGGCTCCGTGGATTGCGAACAGAGTCGGGAAGGAGCCTACGATCGTCTATTGCATGACTCGCAAGGAGGCGGAAGACGCGTGTCTGGCACTTGTTCGTGCTGGGTGCCACGCAGGCGTTTATCATGGCGGACTGCCGCGAAAGAGGAGGGAGTTTGTGCGCAAGCAGTGGATGATGGGCCAGCTGACGGTCATCTGTGCCACCAGTGCCTTCGGTGTACGTTTCTATTGACGATAGACCTTCAGATAAAGCTGCTTAGCGCTGTGATTGTGTGTAACTTGTAGATGGGAATTGATCGGTCGGACGTGCGCTTTGTGGTGCACCACTCGATCCCGCTGTCGCTTTCCGCATATTCGCAGCAAATTGTGCGTTTTTACGCATCTTTTACGGTCTAGATTAGAGCGCGCTCTTAACTGGTTATTTGTTTTGGTGTAGGGACGAAGTGGTCGAGATGGAAAGCCCTCAGTGTGTGTTTTGCTCTATTCAGAAGCCGACAAGGGCCGTGCGGACGCATTGACAACCGAAGGACGCGATTTCGACGGCACGGGATCTGGTGCAATTTCTAACGGGAGCTCTCGGGGCGAACTGGAAGAAGTTTCCGCATTCTGTGAGATGATTACGGGCTGTCGAAAGGAGCTACTCTACTCCCATGTCGGCTTCCGCTTTGACACCTCGCACTGTGTCAAGAATTGCAACTGTGGTGTGCCGCTTGAAGCTGCTAGAGATTTCTGGCAAGAAGAGGAGATTGCCACTGAACACAAGTCCAACGTGACCAAGCC
The DNA here is from genome assembly GCA_016880985.1 of Phytophthora idaei. Classification (NCBI taxonomy): domain Eukaryota; phylum Oomycota; class Peronosporomycetes; order Peronosporales; family Peronosporaceae; genus Phytophthora; species Phytophthora idaei. The sequence goes on along the minus strand of QOKR01000137.1, from coordinate 73,674 downwards.
CGACGAAGAGGATGGCATTCCCAGGAGCACGATTGAGTACCAGTACCGCAAAATCCTGGCCGAGTCCAGGCGGTTGAAGCTCCCAAAGCGAGAAGCTCTATCACGTCGTCTTGTTCGGGTAAGTATTTCGTTGTTGTGCTGAATTTAAGTTGATTTCTGCTGTTTTAACCCAAAAATTGTTTTACAGGATATTCTTGAGACTGAGCCTGCATCAGAAGAAGAGATGGCGAGCATGCGAGGTATCAACCTTGCAAAGGCTTCGAGATATTTTCGCCTATTTCGATTCGATTGAGCAAGAAAATGACCTACCCGGGATTGTAACGAGGTCAGAATCCTTTCATTATTAATACCTAGGCTTAACTCGCTATAGATACATTCTCGCTTTCTATTTTTCTGGTTTTGTTAAATGCGCTAGCCTTTCGGATATTTCTGTGACGGTTGACCATCCTGGGCAAATTACAATAAAATACTTAGGCCGTGTTCTCGCACCTTCATTTTCATGCATAATCTTCGTTTTGTTCTAAAATGAAAATTTCGGCCAAAATGACCGATTGAGAACACGATAAGCAATTATTTTAGAATTACGACAGCCAAAACGAAGATTTCAGACCCATTTGAAAATTCAGGTCTAAAGCTGTATTTTGAAAATGGTATTTTTGTCACTGCAAACATTGACCATTTTTTTTACGATGTAGGTGCCAAGGCAGCGGACGAGGCGTTCGCGGTGGAGATGGCGCTAACGACGTCGATGGCGATCTGCATAGCGTATTCAAGTCTGGGTGCCCGGCGGTCCCGTGGGTGAAGCGTCGCCAAGGACCTGTCAAGTGTGCTGAAAGCTATTATGACGGCGTCCGTCGTGGTGACGACGTCCAGTACGTCGATAGAGACCTGCCGAGCGTATTCAAGGCAGCGGACGAGGCAACCCCGTGGGGGAGGGCGTCCACAGCGTTGGAAAGGACCGAGCAGGTGTGTTAATGGCAGCGTATGAGGCGATCGCGTGGAATATGGCGATCACTACGTCGACGACGATCTGTCGAGCATGTTAAAGGCTGTGTACGCGGTGTCCCCGTGGATGAAGATGCCTGCAGCGTTGCCAAGGGCCCTTCATGCGTATTACAGGCGGAGTCCGCAGCGGCCACGTGAGTGAAGGCATTCACAGCGCCGTACAAAGTCTGTCGAGTGTGATCATGGCTGCGTGCGAGGAGGCCGTTTTTGCGAAGGCTGTCGACAGCAACGTGGCAAGAGTGTTCAGTATTGTATGCTCCATCCACGTGGATGAAGGTGCTCGCAGCATCGAGAGAGGTATTCAAGGGCGCCACGCACGTCGGTGAAGTAGATAACAGCGTACAGACCAACGGCGTCACCCCACTGCCGCTGGATAGTCTTCAAGGCTGCTAATGATGGTCATGAATGCGAAGGCGTGCGGGAGGTTGGCAGCAACCTGCCGAACATCATTAAGATAGTGTATGCGTGAAGGTGTTGACTGTATTTGCTGGCGTCACTTGCAGAAGCACCGGGTAGTGGTCTTGACGGTTCTATCATTACGTGGCAGATCAAAACTTTGACGAAGCACTGACCGCTGCACAGCATATTCGTGCTGGTGGAGCAACTACGCTGCTGCCTTGTGAGTGGCTGTCATTTTTAGTTTGTGCTACAAGAAGGCTGCGATTGAAGTTATGTCATAATAGTAACGAATCGTACCTCTGTTTACGAACTAGGGCGAATAAGGACATATTTGGCATTTTGCAGATTACGAACCTCGTTAAATAACAGTTTGTCCTGAGATCGAAATCCTAATCTCACTATGCTGTCAAACGCGACTTTTCAGAAACGATGATTTGGGCAAAATTAGTACATGTTAGAGATTATTCGCTACTTTCGCGTAACACTCTAAATTTATCCGATACTTAATGAACAGGTTGATATTGCTCTACTCTCCATCAATCGTCATAGCGAACTTTAGAAGGCTGTACATTGTGGGTAACGTTGCATTCACATCAAGACAAAAACAACCAGAGGACATTAGGTTTTCGCTGGGTGTGGCTGTTGAATACTTAATCCGCGTTATATATTGAGAGTCTGTTAACTCTCCGGGTACTGCTTACACATTGTGTGTCCCACATACTTGGTGTCCTCACGAGCCCGTGTAACCCCGTTACACTCGTCGTGGCCGGCCCATTTGACTTTGAACTCTCGCCCAAAACGCTGTGTGGCCGTCGCCATCGGAGTGTGATCATCGAGGATGGACTCTACTTGCCGCTGAATACGAATGGTCTGTACCACCGGTGGGGCAAATTCTTGGTCATGCTCGACTTGCCGCGTTCCACATAAACCCACACTCTCCTTCCAACCTCAAAGGGAGATCTTGGTGATCCCTCTACAGCATTATCCGGTACTAATGAAGCTTTGGGGCAGTCGCACGGGGGTTCATCTGCGAATTTGTCCTGTTTCGTGGTCTTCGGCTGCCGTCGAGTCATCGCTGCAATATTACCACAATCGCTACAATCACTCGAAATGCCATTTCGCACGTTTTCTGCTGACAAGCTTCGTTACAGGTTAGAACGTGTACACAATGCTCCGATTCACGTGGTACGACCTCTGAAATTCCCGGCTCGTAGATTACCTCCTGGATGCGATTCAGTGTTATCAACTCCGATTTGGGAGTCTCAGCAAGCACCACTCGGCTGACCTTGGACTCCAAAGCCTCGGTGGCCAGCGCATCCGCGGCAGCGTTGTATTCTCTCTCTACATGAAGGTAATTAACCGACCGGAGCTTTGCCGCAAATTCCTCGTGCACATTTAGCAACGCCAGCAGAGACTTCTTCCGACATGCGATCACCACTAGTGATTGTTGGATCGCGAGCCTCGAGTCACCCACGATGACTAAATCCTCAGCACCTTGTGCAATAGCAGTCTTGACCCCGTTGTTCATCCCAGTGTACTCGGCGATGTTTATCGTAGTGGACGAGAGGTAAGTGTTCGCAGCGATCACTATCTTCCATTCGGGAAGTCTCCATAATATCCACGAGCAACTGCCATAGCCACCATACTTCCAGGTCTTCGCCGATCCGTCAAACGACATGACGAACCCTCGGTAATCGCGTGGTAGCTTCGCATATAGCAGAGAAGGGTTCATACGGATTGTCGGAGCGTATTTGCATTGCGCGGCCAACGGCGGAAGTGATTCTTGCAGATCCACAGAGTTGGCAACGCTCGACGCATGGGCCACCGAACACATGTTTTGTCCAAAGTGACCGTCACTGTCTCTGTCGTCCCAGCGTCGACGCCACGCTCTAAACGAACACTCAATACCGGGCTCATCTCCGTCGACATGGTCTTGAGCATATGTGTGCTAACCGACGAGTCAGCAATCGCAATATTCGCGGCGCGCGAGGTCGGCACCCTTGACCCGGACATATGCCCCCGGGTGTAGCCGTGACTGGAGCCGATACTCCCGTGTCGCCACTACACTCTGAATGAACTCTCGGTGCAGACACAATCGCCTAATCCGTGGTATCTTGCACCTCCGGACCGGTTGCCGGATCTTCACTCGAAATAATCATCGAGCACGAAGTCGGTGGCTCGTCATATGGACATATGCCTTCCAGCGTAATCGTTACCAGGTCTGGCGACCCTGTATTAGCGGTAGACTTCAAACGAATGTTGGTTGCTGGCTGCACCATCTTCATAGTGCTCCAGAGTACGTGTGAGTGTCTGCATGAATCTTCAACCGCGGTATTGACCCCGCGCGAGACTGACGTCTCGACGTCTGAGGAACTTTCGGAACGTTGGACCACTACCGGGTCCCCAATCGTCACTCCTGAGGCTTGACAGGCTTCGGGTCGCTCACGCTCTCCCAAGATCTTCTCCCAGCATTCGGCACACGTTAATCGATCAACTGAGCTGTCCAGCGAGTTTAGTGGAGGCCGCGTCATCATCCCCCGAGGCCAGGATAGTCTGGTCGCTCCACCGACGGAGGTTGGGTAGCGAGCCGTTGTTCATAGAGTTCGCACTCCCGTTGAAGCAGCTCACCGTCTCGACAACCCTCGTAGGCGAGCACCTGCCAGTCTCGGTACTTCTTGGAATCCAATCGAACATAGTTGTTACCCCTAGGCAGGTCACCCACTGGTACCAACACTGCTATGTCGTCGTGCACCGAGAAGTACACCGTCCGGTCGGAGACGTTGGTTAGCTTGATCCGCTGCGGTCGACCGCGTCGAAACCTCGTTACTGACGGGATAATCTTCTCCGTCCGTCGCACCCACAGAATATGTCTCTCCAACGCCACTTGCCGCTTCGACAGCCGATACTCTCTCCACTCATGGCCGGGTATGTCCAATTGATCGGACGGCCCGGCATTAACATGGGAGCCGTATTCTTCACTGTCGAGCATGTTCTTAGTCTTTACAAGTGGACTCCTGATCTCGCTTCGTAGTTGTGCAGCACCATGGAACAGATCCAACCTGATACCAGCCGGAATCATAAAATCCGTTCCAAGCTCTACGTCAACGCCTGCACTATGCGCCAATACCCACATTCGGAGCTCGTAGACCATTTCCCAACCGAGTGTAATCTTTACACGCGCTCGTCGAGTCGTATACACTTTGCCCTCGCTGATACCTTGAATGTCAATACGACGTCCGTGATCAGGTACATAACGGAGTCGCAACTTCTTGACAAAGGTGGCGGTGATCACACTAACATTCGCTCCTGTGCCGAGCAAGATCCTCGTACGCTTATCGTTCACAGCGCCTTGCACAAGACAAACTCTCATTCTGATCCGTCGGTCAAACTTCTTGGCCGACCACCCCTGTTTCTCTCTAGGGTTCAACCTCATCATCTTAGAGTGGCCCTTGGGCTCGTCGCGCACTGCACTCGAAACCACGTCCATCGGCATCAGCACACTTCACACCTTCACCGAGAACTTGACTCCTCTCCTTTTCATTTTCTATCACGTTCACACTTGTTGCATAATTATCAGGCCATTCGCCGTTCCCCATGAATGCAAAGATGCACTCTGCGTTCATGGAGGGCTCGGCTAACTGTGGCAGCCCGATAGGGACCAACCCAGTCGTAGTTGGTGAGCTCTCTAGTTTAAATGGCGCTCTTAAACGACGGACTTGAGCTAAGGGGAAAGTTCCTCCTTCATGCCTTTAATGCGCACGAACTTGGCCAAGTCTTGGAAGTTGCGGAAGAGTTCGCACTGACCAGCCTCACGAGCTTGGTTGCAGAACATGCAACGCTTGTTGCAGTAGTGAGCAGAATGGCTCATCCCACCGCAGACTGCACACGGTCCGTACTGTGGGCGCCGGTTGTCACGGTTGAAGTCACGTCTACCACGAGAGTCTTGATTGAAGCTGCGTTCACCACCTCGACGGTCCTGATAGAAGCCTCGTTCGCCACCGCGACGGTCTTGATTGGAGCCTCGGTCGCGATCTGGGATGTTTCCTCGTGGCTGACGGTTGTCTGAACGGGCGTACGTGCCTTCGGCAGCTGTGCGACGTTCACCCTCGTTAGCCGCCGCGAGGTGGCGGTCATTATCGACAAATGAACCATCGCTGCTAGCATCGTCAGACTGATAGTGGTCGTACTCGTCTTGATCACCTTCGTGCGCGTGGTGTTTACTATCCGAACGCTCGGCACCACTTCGAGTAGCTTCACGACCCTCTAATTCTGCTAGTAGGTCGTACAGCGAGGCATCAGCGAGCGTCACTCTCGGTATATTGCGATAGTCGTCACGGTGACGGTCTCACTCAAGTCTGTCGCGTCGGCTGTGACGGTCATGGGGCTCATCGCCTCTGGAATTACGGCTCCGGGAGTGTCGAGTCACCCCGTCACGCTTCGCCATGCGCGCCATACCCTTGAGAACGTCTTCGATGATCTCTTCGAGCACGTGGATGTCGTTCACTCGGGTATGGTAGAGACTCTCTGCCATATTATCGTCACCACACGTCACCAGGAACTGCTGCACATGCTCCTTTGCGTCGCGTCCACCCTTCTCGAACTGCATGCGAGCGTTCCGAGCATAGCCGTTCAGTCCATTTAGATAGTCGCAGAGGTGTTCGCTTCGTTCGCGTTTCGCCGAGTAATAGCGGGACAGAGCAGTAATAGCGGATGAACGCATTGCTCAACAGCTTCCACGTTCGTTTCGTCTTCTTCGGAAGTTGACGGAACCAGTGGATGGCTCCGTCCCGAAGGCTCAGTTCAAACGGTATGCACCATTTGTCGGCTTCCGTATGGGTGCCAGTCATCTCATAGACGAACGTTCGTAGCCGCTGCATGGAGTTCCCGCTCTTGTTGCGTGAGCCCGAGAACGGCTTGATACGATCCAACGGCCGGTGTGAGGCCATTTTAATCCTCGCTGTAGGGTCGGAGTCGTTCAGTGCAGCGACCTCTCTCATCTGGCGAGTCAACTCGGCTTGAGGGTCTTCGTCTTCGTATGTGGGACGCAGTAGGTCGTCATCATCACTGGATGAAGCGCCGGTATTAGTCTGACGACGTCCCAAACCATTTCTGGAAGCTCGTGCCCCGCCGCGACGGCCTCGTGAACCCTCGTCCTCGGCGTCCATACGTCGCATACGACTTGTTGAACGTGGCGTCACCATGTGCGAATCTTGGAGATAGGGCGAAGCGTCGGCAGTGCCGAAGGCATCGCGGTCGGCTCCACGATTAGTCGGAGGAGTACGCTCGATCCTCTTGGGTGTCGGCGGAAGCAGAACCTTGGACGGGTCTTCCTCCAGGGTCCCCAAGCGACTTACTGGTTGCTTCCCTTCGTTGATGCCGATTGCACCGAAGGACTTGCGAAGATTCTTCTTCCATTTCTGGGGTGCAGCTCCGGTTTCATGCGGGCTCCAGTCTTGGAGAGACATCGTCGACGGGTACGTCTCGTTCTCATACCTCAGCACTAGCAGCAGCGAGACCGAGTCCTCCGCGACTTGGCTCGTCGAGACTGAGTTGACAGGGCATTGCAGTTCATTGGCGAGAGCCGGCCAGTCGGTCTTTCTCTTGGGAATTGGCTTGAACAGCTGCATCCACTCATCATTCTTCATCAACGCCTCCACGCGGTCGAGAACGCGCTTGGCAGCTCGTGTATCACCGTTGATATGTGGGCGAGGTGCATTAAGCAGCGCTGAACGCTTTGCACTCGCCACCGAAGGTTTAGAACCTACGGTCCCATCGTTAAAGCCGTCATAGTCCGGATCTGGTCCCGCAACGTCGTCTAGCTCGGCGGCGAGGTTCCTCGAAAGTGACTTCGTAGCCCCGCTCAGCCCCGACGATAGCGTGGCCATCTCCGGAGTCGCAGCGCCTGGCTCTGGGGCCGACGTCTTGTCTTCATAGTCATCGTAATCATCTTGGGCGTCCAGACCATGTTCCTCCTCGTCTTCAAAGCTCACTGAAAGCTCGGAGACGGCTGCAAGGCGTGCAGCCGTCACGTCCGGACTTGAGCTCTCGTCGCGCGATTCGCCAGACTTGACAGGAGTAGCTGGAACCATCGTATATCCTCTCGCCATTCTTCTCGTTTCTTCTTTTTCCTCCTCTCTTGGTTGCTCGTAAATTGGGAGGCCATACAAACAGTTCACAATGGTCACACTCTACTCCCGAGTCGCGGCACCAGTTGTGGTGTTGGAAATCCCACTCAAACTCTAGCTACTAGCGTAGATAGGTTGTTCTCACAACAATACGTCTACCAGAACGGCAAACAATCGTTCGGGCGGACCTGAAGACCCCAGCTCTGCCTTGCACCGGGACAGACTGGACCTTGGGAATCGCTTATATAGGCCAACCAGTACAATACCAACACACTACTAGCACGAGCAAAGCTAGCAGGTGTTCTCACACACTTAAATCCTCGTGGTCCCAACAGCGGAAGGGTACCAGGCACGGGTAAGCCTTTTACGAGGGCGCCGAGGGCTAACCTCGACTGAAAGAATAGATAGGAGGCGACACGCACTTCCCAATCGGGCAAATAGGCACAATACAGCCGTCCCATAAACACCTGATACTAATCGGTCACACACACACACTTGGCCTTGCCAGATAAACTCTCGTGCTTTCCAAACGTCGCTCCCAACGGCCGCAGAGTCTTCGTACCGTGGCTGGCAGTTCTTGGCCGCTGAATGCGAATCCGGCTAGCCCCATTACTACTAATATGGACAGCCTGGCTTTAACGACATCTTGGCCATAATGGAGCACCACCGAACGTTGGCTAGTGACATGGTCGGACCATCCACATGTCATGGTCACTTCTCAGCGCAGGGACGGGGCTTCGAACCTTGAACATGGTGGTGTCACCGAAAACTGAGAAATCACTACATCACACGTGTCTCCATCTTCACTTCCCGAACCACTTTCTCCGTAGAAATCCATCTCCAATAACCAACCGAAACACTAATACTTCTCCAACAAACTCCTGACCACCGTTCTCCAAATCACAACCGTACAAACTGCAACCGTGCCCCCGACGGTTCTCCTACAAACTCCGTATGCGCTCGATATCCGCGCCTCAGCAACCAACACCAATATGCTCTCTTCGTCCTTGGGATCGAAACTTGCTCCTTTCTAGACGCCACTCAGTGAATCACCCTCGCGCTATCCTTGTGTGCTTATACTCCAAGCGTAGCAGCAAAGTCCTCTGATCGGTCAAACTCTTCAAAGCGTTCTTCGGGCTCAGCAACCCCACAACGAAGCAGTACCCTGGCTTCTCCACCACGTGTCGCGAGTCGTCCCGTAATGGGGCGGGACTGCAGACGCTCTGTTCTCGGACGGCTGGAACTCGAAGGCCTGGTAGTCGGTAGATAGTTTAGTTAACAAGCCAAGCCAATAAAGACAAATAATCAACTTGTTAGATTCCAGGCTAATTCACGACTGATCCTTTCTTCGCTAACGTAACCGGCTTCACCGACGGCGCTCGACGCCACCGCACCTTCAACGAACTCAACTACTCTCCTGTATCCTAGCACACCACCCTTCTGTACTTTGCCAACCCCTCCGCTCCTTGGTAGCGCACCAATGTACCGCCTGAGCTCGCCGACAGCCATTCCACCCGTCCTGGCTTCCCCGTTCTGCCTTAGAGCTCGCCTGTCGCGAAGCCACGACTTCTGTGTGCCCGTTGGGGGGCACTTCGATGACTGTCACCACCTTAATACAAACTCTCATAGTAGCCGTCGCGTGCATCGCTTCGGTCGACGAATGTTCCCAGAGCTAATCATCTTGAAGTTGTAGCTCTAGCACCTTGTCGGTCGAGCAAGACGACCGGCCCAAACAATTCCTGGTACGGTGACAACCGCTTCCACTCGTGACGCATTCCTCAGTACCCGACAAAGCAGATTGAACAACAATACAAAAAAGAGACCTATCTTTGCTTATCAATTTTTTTATCATCGAATAATAACGTATATCAGTATTTTTGTAATGTTAACCAATCAGAAGACTATTTTCGGCGACGGCGTCTTTCAGCGTCGTTGTCTGTAGTATTTGTTTTTCAGTTCGTGAAACTGCTGGCGGCTTGACCTTCGTTGTGTTTTCTGTCGTGTATCTTGGATTCAATTTGATGTCGCTGCGTGAAAATCTGCGAACGTCGTTGATTATTGATCACATGATATTTTTTTATTCAACGTCCTTTTCACACTTAATATTTGCTACCACAACAGCAAGTATCATTTTGGACGGGCATTAGCTCTCGTGAGTTCCTCGCGCAACATCCAATACTATAGTGCACGCAATTAACCTGGAGGTCGACGACACAGGTTTACTGTTACAGATTTCGCTCTCACTTCCGGTAGCCGTGGTACCCATAGATGTAGAAACGAATATTATGTATTAAGTTTAACAGGTAATCTGGCAGTCCACTAGCGACGTGTTTATGACATCCTCTACGCTGCTTTCATCGCGGTTGCCACTGGACTCCTCGTTTACTCCTCTGAAGCAAATGCCAGTGTGAGCGAAGCAATTCCTAATCGTGCGCTGCTTCTGCATGGCGTCCCATATCTCTCTACTCGTCGCCGTAAGCTTCATCCATTATAGTAGCAGCATGTTTGAGGATGTCAGAGACTGTTGTCTGTGCCGGGGCCTTCTTTAGCTTGAATTGGACCTTCACCCACGCGGCTAGCTCCCGTTGCGACAGTCCTGAACGCTCGTAGTTATGCTTGATCAAGGCTCTCTTCTTCTCGATCCGCATCTAGCCCCCCATTGCTGCGAGTGATTTCAAATCTTGGAATGAACTTGCGCGACAAATTTTTCAAACGGGTAGTGGCAGTGTTGGGCATATTTTTTTTTACCTTTTTACGTGGAAAGGGCTTTTTACGGCACTAAACGACATTTCCACGAGGGCTTTTTACATTGTTGACGTAAAAAAGATATGGTGAGCAGCTTCAACATGCCGAATCTTTTCAGCTGTGCTAGCAGCTCAATCACTTCCAAAATCATTCCGTCACTACTAAGCCCCACCCCCACGCAGAGACTTCCCTCCAGAACCAAGTGCCATCCATGAAGCTCCTGCCCGGGCTGCGAGAAGCGTTTCCAGAAAGAGCCAAGCGTGGACGTCCCCCGAGCAGTCTCAGCGCAAACTTCTTTCGTTTGAAGGAGAAGTGCAACAAGACAATGTGGTGGACGGTGTGCAAGTACTGCTATGCTGAATATGTGAACGACAAGGAAAACGTTCCCTTTCCAATCGCTGTGCATGGGCGCAAGGAAGCCTGGGAAAAACATTTGGAAGCGTGTGAGCGCTATGCACGTGTAACGCGCGTGCGCCGAATTGCTGACAACTGCGGATCGGTGTGTGAGAATGGTGATGCTAGCAAGAAACATTGTGTTCCGCCGCCTGGTTTTACCTCAACTGAGATCAAGACATTCTGGTGCCTTCTTCTTGAGTATCAGGCTGAGGCGTTGCTACCTGCTTCTTTTGTTGAATTGCGATCGTTCAAGCGGCTGCTTACCTTCCTGAATCCTCGTTGTGCAGCTACTGGTGCTGTGCCTCGTCGTCAAGTGCTAGGTGGTCAAGTGCTGAACGAGTATTCAAATTTACACTCAATCGAGCAGCGTGACGACGTAACAGCGATGCAGCAGCGAACTGGTGGGAGAATTAATATGCTGTCTGACGTCTGGGAAAACGTCGCAAAAAACATGAACTGGGTTGCCAAGTCGCTCGTTTCGGTCACGTGATGACGTACGGCTTAAGGCCGACTGGAGATCGCCATGATGGCCTTGTAGTCGCCCAGCAGATCGAAGAAGTTGTGGGGGAGCTTCGTGACGGCGGGTGGAAGGTGGGGGCAATTGTGACCGACAATGCAGTCGAGCCCATCGCATATTGGCGTTGCGGCATCCAGATATTGCACTTGTTTTTTGCTTTGCTCACGATGTGAATAATCTGGTAAAAGCAGTTCTAAAGAACGTCTTCAAGGAGGTGTCGGAGCGTGCGGCAGGTGTGGCGAGTTTTTTTAATACGTCTACTTCGAAATGGTTGGTTCAAGCTGGCGAAGCGATGGCCAGTCGGTACGGAGACAGCTTTGCCATTTTCTCGCTTTGTGAGACACGCTGGAACTCGATGCAGGCCTGCTTTGCTTCATTTTTGCGAGTGCGTGCGGCCCTTGAAGATTTGGCGTTCAAGTATCGAAATAACACCGCATTTCCCACGAAGCTTCGCTACCTAGGGAAAACACAATTTTGGCTTGATTTGGAGAATGCTGAAAAGGTTGTTCGTCCACTTTGTGTTGCTTCATTTCGCTTGCAGCGAGATGAAAACGCTGTCGCTGACGTCGTGGTTTCTTATTTAGAGATCTACCGTGGATTTAATGCCACCGAGTGGTGTGACGCTCTGGTTGATTGTGTGGAGTCTCGATGGAATGCGTGCGAGCAGCCTCTATTTGTCCTTGGTTATTATCTTCATCCTATCCACATTGCCAAGGCCCGTCAGCTCCCTACAACAGTGCTGACTGGACTGGATGATGTGTGTCAATTTGCGCAGTATTACTGTCGGCCCTTTGTTCACAATGATGACAGTGGGCTGCGAGGTGACATGTTCGCCTGGATGATGGTACCTACACAAGTTTTCGTACAACCGACTTTAGCGCAGAGTTGGTGGTAAAGTTTTGGGAGTATGAAAAGAAAACCAAGCCCGACAGCAAGTTGCCTGTTCTGGCACTCACCATCTTGTCCATTGCGGTCAATACAGCAACCTGTGAGCGTCTCTTCAGCGAGCTGGCATTCATTTATACCCCAAAGAGGAACCGATTGGGGGCCAATAAGGCCATGAAACTGCAGATACTGCGTTCGCGCGAAGAATCGAAGCGAGAAGGTGTTGCCATCTAGCTCAAATAAACTTCTCGGGACCATTGATGTTCGTGAACGTCCCCGCATTGCAACACCACAGAACTCAGGTCGAGCTCCGCCTCAGACGACAAACACAGTAGCTTCGACGCCTGCTCGTCAGCTTCAGAATGGCCGTGAAACACCAGACCATCAGCTGCAAGGTGGATGCACGACACCTTCAGCAGTACGAAATTTGTTTGCTGAGCAACCTGGAGTTGGAACTCAGTCGTTGGGGCGTGGTCCGCATCAAAATGAATTTGAAACACCCGAGCGTCGACCAAGCCACGTGTACAATGCAGTATCGCGCGAGCAAACTAGACCCAATTCCAGCCAATATAACACTTCAGTGGTTCACACTATCTCCTGTGCTAATGCTGGAAATGGATATCCGGTCGCTGTTGGAGAAGGCGGTTTAATAGCTAACCGAAGTCATATGCATACTATGTATATGAATTTCACAAGTCTACAGCTTCCTTCATGTTTGGTTGATCTGCTCGTGGTACCTTGCATCTAGCATTCATTACCCGGTTAGCTTTGCGCTCAGCAGCGTAGCACGTCAAATTCAAAACAAACAACGTACCCGATATGCTTCCGCAGCTTATTGGTGGTTCCTCGGTAACTGAAAGTGGGTAGTCGCAGCGCCACACTATAACCAGCAGAGGCCTCGACGGACAAAACAGAGCGATGTCAACGTTGTCTTTCGTGCTCGAATTCCTGATAAACGCTTTTCCTGAGGGAAATCGGGTTCGTTGTCCCCGGGAAATTCTCGGCGATCAGCTGCGGGGATAGAATCTGCAAACGATCCCAGTCGCGAGGTTATCAGAGGCAAATCACGGCCACTGCTGCCGTCTGCACCAGCACCCTCAGCGCTGTTAATGTCTGCACCAGTATCTTCACCGTTGCCGTTTGCACTGCTACTTCTAGTAGCACCTAGGATACGGTCCCAGACACCGACAGTTTCTTCATCACCGTCGTCCCCAAATTCTTCCCAGACAAATTCTTCAAGATACTCGTCCAATTCAGTAGTACTGAGGAGCCCATCGAACTCAGCCACTAAATTGCGAGTAACAACACCGCCTTCGCAGGCGGTCAGGTTATCTATAGGGCTAGGACAAATCATCACCATTTTTCTTTTAACTTGGTTCTCTATCGAGTACAATGGAAAGTCGTGGTGGGCAATTTAAAAAAAAACCATATGCACTTTTCAATTGGTCGAGCAGCCAATCAGATCCCTGCGTGGAGGCCTAGATAACCTGACCCCGACGCGCGAGCTAGGACCTTCCAGATCAAAACGACCCCGGCCGATCCATTGTGTCGCGGAGTGTAATAAAAAGGAAGGTTGATCCATCCGCTCAAGATCAAGTCAAAATACCTGTTTATATGGATATCCTGGTAGAATCCGAAATATCTGTCATATTCGAATTATCCACCACACTCAAGCGACAACCCGGTGGCGATACGCGGCATAAACCAGAAAATATCCATGATCTTATCGAGATGCATCAGCAAGGAGCGCTCAAACAACAACAACGCGCGGCATGCCAAGGTGGGCGAGGCAACGGCACCACCACCAGTCGAACATTTGCAAAAGAGTGTGGGGTTCTCACTACCGCCTCGTGTCTCTCCGCATCTGCGAGGAGATTGCCAAGTTCAGCAGCCAAATAGAGGCCCAACGCATCAAAGAACGGAAGCTCCAGCTGCGAAGGCCGGGCACTGCTACAATGGCGCACGACATAATAGGAGTTGTGCGTGCAAGTCATACCGCTATTCTGCCCAAGGTTCTCGCCAAGACCCTGGTGTCTACCGTCAGTAGTATTGAGAATGAGCGGGTGGTCTTTATGATAACGCATGGTGATCGACGTGGGGGTACTGATCGCGGTGCTGGGCATGATGTGGCTTGTGGTGTACCAGTTCACATTGAGCTGCAGCGCTCAAGCGTGGACACGCCATCCTGTCTTCGAGGAGCAAAGTACTTCCCCGGATCGTGCAATGTAAATGAAAATGTATTATTCAGTATTATGCAGAACTATCGGACGCCTATAGCGCTTTTAGTTTTAAACTGGTACACTTGCTGCAACTAGGACCTACCAGTACAATTGCCGGTATAGTGGTGTCTACCGTCTCCTATAAAACTTCTTGTTGTGGTATCCAACACACCGCATGGCGTATGACAGGCGTAAGTTACAGCCGCTGTCAATACGGATTCACCTTGGTCTCCCAGCTGCACTAATTAAGGATCTTTCCATTCCCTGTAATCGCTTTATTACTAGTAGTACAGTACAGGGAACGTAATCCACAGCAAAAACAAGGTAAGCCTTAATCCTACTTGATATCGAAGCCTCAATTTCAAAGATTTGCGGTAAAAAATGCGATTGCGTATATTAGCTATTGCATTTTATTATTATTAAAATAATACATGTAATGAATAGAGCTGCAAACTCAAAGTAGGAGAAATTCGTTTTTATAAATATTTCTAAAAATATTTATGAAATCGAATGTCTCCTACTTTTAACGAAAGTAAGTAGTTTGGGCATCTGAGCAAAACTAAATATTCCCTCGATTAGCTCAAACATATAGTACAAATTTACTTTTTGCAGCCCCATCGGTTTGGGTAAATGCTGAGCAAGTTTGGCCACAAAGGAGGCCGTGAGTAAAGCGCTGAAGCCAGTCTTGAACCCCGAAGCCTCAGCTCTCATGGCCGCAGCGTTGGGAACGTCATGGGCGACAGTATGTCTCCTCCAACGCCGTATCCCCGGGTATGAGAGGCGTAGAGTTCGCCGCCGTATTTTTCGAAAGCGCACGGAGAGCTTCAGCATGCTGCTGTTTGTCTCCATGGGCTGCATGAGATTTAGTTTTAGTCACTAGAGAAGGAAGACCGGTGCGTGCTGTGCACGCAAGTAGACCATCGCGTGCGCCCTACGTACGAAACACGCTGCTGCTCAGTATGCATGGGGGGGGGGAGGGTTGACACGAGTAGTATAGATTCAAACTTAATCCTGGTAATGCTACGTTAGTAGTACGTACAGCCCAATACGGATTAATTCGGGGATGAAAATATGTGGTCCACAGAAAAAGTAGGTACTGCATCAATACAAATTTCAAATGAAGTGCTCTTATATTCTTCTATTTTCTCATGCACTCCACAGGTTTTCAAATTGATGCAGGTTTTTCAGGCCTTGCGCTGTAGAATTTAATTTTGAGTAGGCGGTGTAAAATGATACACCTGCGTGAATCATTTTAGACGGGGATACTGAGGCTACGTGACATGCAAATTGCAATTATTAGTATAAATACTTGTAGCCCTTACATAACGCTTGTAAGATGCATCGCGTTCTCGAATACGTCTCCTATGAAACGTATTCGAGCACTTCCTTTAAGATAGTCGTTAGCACTTTCGAAGCCATAAATTTCCGGTGGTCGGTGCAATGTGAGCGCCGTGATAGTGTTAGAAAGACTGCGGAGGCCGAGTTGCACGCGTGTCGAGCCTCGAGGCCGGATCGCTGAAGGCTCTGTCGACGGTGACGCCACATTCACGGCCACATAGGGTACAGCGAATACTGTTCGAGGTGCGTAGGTGCTTAGCTGGTAATGATAGAGTATGTAGTCTTGCAGCTAACAGCGAAGTATATCTCTAAAAGAGGAGGGGAATGCCGCAGCAACAGGTGTCGAATAATGCGTCCTAATACTGTCCGAAACTGTCCAAAACTGTCCTAAATCTGTCCGAAACTTGTCGTAAATGTATCGAAATAACTGTCCTCTGTTGCCATAAAATAGACACAAACATGGTAATATAATGCATCCTAACTTTGTCCTAAACGTCTTAGTTGAATAAAACTGTTTTAATGCATAAACGTTTAGGACACCATTTTAGGATTTTAGTACACCCTGGGAAACTATCATACTTATACTGTAATGTATGGTGCTGCCCTTTTAGGACACAATTTAGGATTTTAGGACACCCTGGGAAACCAGTACAATATAGGCCAAAGTTCTTCATTGGTAGGACACTCGCGCGTTGGCTCTCGTCTGCGGACTTAGCGACGTTGCTGCGGGGGGCGCCCCTCTCTCGCTTCGCTCGGGGGTCGACGCTTCACGTCCTGCCCCACCCCCTTGCTCCTTACGCTAAGTTCCTCGACTCGGCCAGGCGCGGTGTCTGGATTAGATTGGAACCTCCTGCTTGGCATAACTACTCCGGGCTACGCGCCGACCAATGCAGCCCTCCGCTTCGCTGCGGGTGCAAACGGTCTCTCTAAGCCCTCGGTCAATGTGTTCCTCTACAGCTTATCATTTCCTGAATAAATTACGGAAATATTACGGGGTGTCCTAAAAATCGGGTGCTTGTCCTAAGAATTGTCGGGTACCGACGGATAAATTACGGTACTTTTTAGGACAATTTAGGACAATATTAGGACGCATTATCTTCTACCCAGTAACAAAGTCCGCACACCCCCATTGAGGGTAGATGTGTAGATTGGTAGTGATAGATAATGTAGTCTAGCAGCTCGCTCAGCTATCCCAGGAACGGGAGGCGGCAACAGGCTTGCACTCCTGATGCGCTGGGGGTAGTTGCGTAGCAGCATAACGGGGTGAACTGCGGTAAAGGCGAAACCCGCATGCCTGCAGTGCTGGATGTGGGTACGTCGGTCGGTTGGCTTCTCGATAAATGAGTGGTTGGTGATGAAGTTTCTGCAAGAATTGGTCGCTTCCTCTCAAGTACTTTTCTCATGTTCCGTTGAGACATTTGATCGCTTCGTATCACTCTATTGTAGTATCATAGTAGAGGGTCTGCTAATACATCAATTAAATTTATCTTGAACATTTATAATATAATTTAAAGATCGTCTTGCTTTAAACCTTGTAGCATATTCTCAGAATAAAATATCCTTCAACTACTACTTTGCAATGCTACTGTAGCACTTGCTGACTCGAGGGAGCGCAAAGTGCTGTTCCTGAACGTCGTCAGTCATATTTTTCGAATTCTTCTCTTAGCTATTCTGCACACCAACTAAAGAATTTGCTTTTCCTTCCTCTTCTAACGTAATTAACCATCTGCTACCATCCGTTCCTTTAGTGCCATCGCTTGTCGAAGAACCACTGGTTCTTTACGTTTCTCTAGCGACCCCGATTGATAGATAATTTCTTTGACGGTTTAGGCATATAGTGTCTCGTCGAGATGTATAAGGTTGCCTATCTGCATGTTTCCTTTCGTATGGATGCATGTGCTTCCTTCAGGCAGATCCCAGTACGTAAACGATATTAGGGTTAAGCCTTTCGCGAGCCTCCTATAGTATCGAAACCGAATGGCATTCCTCAGAAACGCTTTAGAAATCTACCGGTATGCTTGCTTACTAATGACACAAGCGGAGCACATTGCAGAATTTGTTCGCCAAGATAAGTAGGGCAAGCTATACTGATACTGGCGAGTACTACTGTTTTAAATTCCGCATTCGGTAATCTGGATCACCATCCGTTTATACTGATCTTGTCACTTAAGTTTGAATCTATACTACTCTTGTCAAAATTCCCATGTATAGGGACATATTACTTCCCCCGGACTTAAAAAAGTGCAAATGTGCCTTTCCATTCCTCTATAAATCAATGATTGATAAAGGTGAAAAGCCGGTACATTCACATAGAGCCTGCACCTGGCGGGACATCACTTCGCAAGGAAGCACACGCTCTCAAACTCAAACACCACTGCAGACCAACTTCGTCAGTTCGTAAGTTTTAGGAGCGTATGAGCCCTTAAAGAGAAGCTAAATGTCTAGGAAGTTTCGCTATGTGATTTTTCTGCGTGAGATTGTACGTGGTGTCGGAGTTATGCTGGTTTTAGTATGGTCGCGCAGCGGCCTTCAGAAACTTCCGCTCTGAATTTGAAACAGGTGTTTTGCTCCTTTTTGATCATAACTTAGTCATTTTTCATGCTTTTTCGGTGATTGAAGAAGTGGGGCCACGCATTCTGCATCGAATACTACAATCGGCGGTCCAATCGCTGGTCTAGAAAAAGAGTTATAGTCTCGGATTAGTTTTCTCTTGCACTTTATTCCGACGGGAGGAAGTATTATTTGCTCGCAATAAATTCGTTAGACCCGAATAAATACACCTTCATCTAGCCAATCAGAGACCACTATGGAGAAGGTCGAAGGAAGTAATGGAACCAATCGTACATCGACTTTTTATAACGTTCCCGTAACTAAACTTGATATTTGTATGAATAGCCCTTTTACGTATTTTTAACCCACAGCTCTACACTGCAGATCAGGTGTATTGCACAACTAAGGTAATACTGGGAATGAGCCCCCAACGGATTATAATAATTCCACGGTACTGCGCAAGCGTTTGAGCGTAACCTCAGCCAACATTCGTACGACATTCAGGGTGCTCGGTACAGGAGGCGACTACAGTGCGTCAGCACAGTATGCCAGTACAGTATGTCAGTACAGTGAGTTAGGCAAGTACAGTCATGCAATAAGAAGTAAGAACACAGCAACCGCTTTGGGTACGCTTGTGGTCCCTAGTGATAAAGTTCCGGCTACGGCGGGCACGTTGGAGGACAGGAATATGACGCTGGAAGTTGCAACATATTGACATTGAGAGCACGCACGCAGTTGACACAGACGGAGTATGAAATTGATTTTTTTTATAATTTATCGTGCAAAATTTCTGACCATGAACATGTATCTCGATGTGTAGGCGGCGAGGAGCGATTGCGGGCTGGAGGCACGAGCGAGGAAATTTTTGCTCCAGTACGTCAACAGCTCCGAGCAAGCGTAGGATTTCCAGCCACCAATCTCCCAGTCATCCACATCGATCGCGGGGATTGGAATTTGAGCGAGTCCAACTCTTCATAACTGCACCAGCAATTGCAGTGGTGACCATATATTAATATACCCTCTACCGCAGGAACAATTGCGATCTTAGCTGTTGCATATGCAAATTTGGACTATTGTACAGCATGCATAGCACAAAAATACAATAAGAAAATAAAAAGAACGGTATTCCCAGCGTAAGTCGCAGACGATCTAGTTCGGTACTTCTGCGTTTTGCATTCCAATAAAAATCCATTCATCCTGGTACTCTTCAAAGGCATGGGTACAAAGGTTTTGGATCAAATCCTGCCTAGCATTTTCTGTTAGGCCAGTTAAACGTGGATTTAAGGGCATCTCCACTGGTGGTGAGTAAAACAAAACGCAAATCCGAGCTGGCAACGGGGCGATGGCGCTAAAGCAGGAAAAGCACTCCGGATAACATGGAGCTCGGGTGCAAAGCTGTACAGGTACACTGATAGGCGACGAAGTACAAATTTCAACATTTAGATTAACTATTAATCCATTGGTGGTGAGCCCAATACTCCGAAGGAATGTATGCCTATTATGTTGTTTGCTGTCCGAATTGCCGGGTACGAACGCGCTCAGACAATTCGCTTGTGCGCCAGTGAGTGGCTAGAAGTTGTAAAGCGTACTCGTATTATGTTATACGGAACATGCTACCGGCGATAGAATAGCTCATAAGTCAATACGATTTCTTCACTTATTTTTTATACCACTCTGTTCCATCTCAAATCTAACACTTCTCCTTTCTGATCATAAGTTCTGAGCTAGTGGCGCGATTTAGCTCAATGATACACCATTACGGAAAACCATTGCTTAGCTCTATAAGATGGTATTGTTTTGGTACAGCACGGACAATCAACAACAAAGTAAAACGCAAAATAAACTCCGTTCGTTTTGACGGGGAAAACATCTGGTTTCGCATTGGGGCCCCAATAAGGAAAATAACTGCGGTTTTCACAGAAGTCTTAGGGGCTGGTCACGCTGGCTGGTGCTGGTTCTTCGAGAACTTCTCGGCCTAGTGTTTTTAGTAGGGTAAGGTTACAATTTGCCTGTGATTGGCCCAAGAGGTGCTCAGGATATGCAAATTCAGAGAACCCGAGTACTTGTACTCGGCTGCCGACCTGGTTCCCGAATTATCTGGAAACATCCATACAAACTCCATACAAAGTCCACTCACAATCTCAAGGATCGATCTACAGAGTTATATCATACTTGAATTAGCCTAGCCGCAGAACACTAGGCCGAGAAGTTCTCGAAGAACCAGCACCAGCCAGCGTGACCAGCCCCTAAGACTTCTGTGAAAACCGCAGTTATTTTCCTTATTGGGGCCCCAATGCGAAACCAGATGTTTTCCCTGTCAAAACGAATGGAGATTTTTTGCGTTTTACTTTGTTGTTGATTGTCCGTGCTGTACCAAAACAATACCATCTTATAGAGCTAAGCAATGGCTTTTCGTAATGGTGTATCATTGAGCTAAATCGCGCCACTAGCTCAGAACTTATGATCAGAAAGGAGAAGTGTTACTACACCTTTGCCGAAGCAAAGTGAGACATCAAGCACAGCAGAGCGAGACTGTGCCTAAATTAGGCATAACCAGGACAGATTAGTTTAGGACACACAAAGCAAGTGATATTTGTTCCAGAGCAAGAGAGACCAGGAGATGGGGCAAAATGAAAATGATCCGTGATGGCTCAAAATGACAACAACGATGCCTCAAGAGCCCACTCGCCCGCCGACGTCTTTGCCACGCCGCCTTGCCACTGCGGAGGAGCGCCAACGCGTCCTCACCGCGTACGAAAGGGGTGACGACTGGCTAACCGTAGCCAGGTACAACAACATGTCGAGGGCTGCTGCCTACCGGCTGTGCAAGACTGGAGATCCAAGCCCGCCTGCTCGTGGCGGCGCACGTGCAAGCGTCGTCAAGTGCACAGAAGAAATGGTAACGAGCTGTGGCGGATGCACTGAAGATGGGGGACATGCAGTATGGGACATAGGCTAAAATGTAAAGTTCATACAGCCTGCACCAATCTCACTTGCTTCGGAGCTAATCTCGCTTGCTTAGGAGCAACCCAAACTATCAGAATGAAATCTAACCCAAAACTATTTTGGCGGTTATAGACGGGTAATATATCTCTTTGCTTTGCTCTGGAAAAGGTGTAGTACATTACAGTATGTACTTTTCCAATCGCCCCGAGAAGCCAAAGCTGTAATACTAGTATAGAGCAAGGATCAGCAGTGGAGAATCATCATGTACATGTATCTTCACTTGTGACGCTGGTAGCTTTTGCTTGTCTCCTCGACATGCCCGGTGCTCAGAGTACCACCGAATGGGAATAACATCAGATACTGGCAAGGGCGATGGAGATAGGATGATCAACCTTGGGCCATAGTGTGAAATTAATCGAGTTGTGGGCGTTGGAGGGCATCAACGTGGAGTCGCTGAAGACCAAAGCCATATCGGACACCGCCTTCAAACTGTTGAAGCTTGATCAGGCAGGAGTTGATATCTTCGTGAGCACACAGTTCCAAACGTGTAACCTCCGTCGCCAAGACGCGCCCGACAACAGCGATGATGTCGACGTTGGCGGCCCGCTACAGCGATGCAGCTCTGATTAAAATGCTCGGAGCGGCGAAGAAAAGCCCGGGGACGGAAGAGATCGCAACGAGATTGCAGAGACGGCAGGCGAAGATCTGGATGGAGTCTGGGGAAACCGCGGACGATATTTTCAAGCTGTTAAAGCTGAAAGAGAGACGGCATTGGCTAATACGTTCTGGCTTTCTACGGAGATGATGCGGTGGGCGAAAGTGATTGAGGCGTCAAAAAAAGTGTCGAGTACACAGAAGTTTGCCGAGGAGTTGCAGGTTGCGCTGTTTAGTCAATGGCTGAGGGAAGGGGCGCAGCCTAAACAGATCTGGAGCATGCTACGTCTGGAGAAAGCGACCAGGAAGGGCGACCCGAACGGGGAGATTTGGCGAGGATACAGGGCGTTTTACTACCTGCACAACAAGTAGTTTGCTCTACTAGGATTGCAGAACTATAGGCCAGTCGGCTTTAAATGATGATGATTCCATGGTCGAAACTGGCAAAGTCAGAGATATTAGGCGTCTGACAACCCATACGAAGTGCTCGGTTTACTTGTCGATTGTGTAAGAGGTATCTCGTAGCACTTTTTGTTAGTATACCCCGCTGACAGTTTGGGCTTTTTACTATACACTAGTCTAAACTGGGGCGCGCTGCGCAGCGCAGGTCGCCAAAATTAAACTGGGAGGCACCGTATTCTTATCATTTTAATTAAGGTGCTGGTTTTATTGTGATTTTTCATGTTTTTGCTGTTTTTCACTTAGCTGCATCCTCGATTTATAATAATTTGTAAATTGATGTATTAGGGTTAATATATTGTGCTTTGCACGAATTGTGGCTGTATTATAACTCGTTGTTTTAGCGATTCATGAAAACTAACTCAACGTTGGTTTATATACCAACTGTACACACTGTACCTGCCCTTCTCTTCGAGTTAAAGTTCAATAGCCGTTTATTCGAAGAGTTGAGGTTGTGTTGTGGCTGCTTTCGTTGAATGGCTGCGGTAAAAGCGACAATTCAACGCTCGGTAAATGAACTCGTTCTCGATCGTCCAGAGCCGGCGAGAAAGAAATGAAGAAGTATACTTACAGACCTGCGCGCGAGATCTACAAATGCGCTGACTTACATCTATATACGCAACTTACTTAACGGAAGACAGGATGTCACCAGAATGCATTACATTCGCTCGAGGAGTACCCTTGTTTCTACATTAATACACGTAGTACAGATTAACCTAGTTTTAAATTAACGTTGGGTTATTATTCAACTTGAGAAAAACGCAAGGAGATTTGTCGTTGATTTAGAGGCGTTATTCATGTGCCAATATCGGCGCAAGGCACAATATATAAATATGAATATAAAAAGGACAAATCGATCTTATCAAAGGGTACTGTACCATACATAACGAATCCAATGATACATGTAGTCTCCGGCGGAGACTCTCCGGTGATGCTGGATTGTACTTCAGGATGGTGACTGACCTTCCATAATGAAATTCCATTGGCTATTGAATTGAATTATACTTCAGGATGGTGAGTCGCCCATCCTGAAGTACCTGGTACAATGCAAGAGCTTGTTCACTTCGTCAATCGCTCCAGAGAAGCCGACGCTGTGAGGTATCGAGCAAGTATCAGCGGTGGCGAATGATCCTGCATCTTCACCAACTTGTTACTCTAGTAGCTCTTGCTTGTCTCCTCGACAGGTTTGCAACTGTGACCGGTGATCAAAGTATCGCCCTTGCTGGGAGGACGTTACGAACGGGAGTGAGCGATGAAGATAGGATGATCAATCTCTCCGGTCTGGACCAGACCGCGAAATTGGTCAAGCCGGGGCGTTGAAGGACATCAGGGTGGAGTCGCTGAAGACCAAAGCCATATCGGACACCGCCTTCAAACTGTTAAAGCTTGACCAGGCAGGAGATGGCGTCTTCATGAGCCCACAACTCCACACGTGGATCAACTACCTGATTTCCGTCACCAAGACACTCCCGACAATAGCAATGCTGTCGACATTGACAGCGCGATACAGCGATGATGTTCTGATTAAAATGCTCGAAGCGGCAAAGAAAAACCCGGGGACGGAAGAGATCGCAACGAGATTGCAGGGTAGGCAGGTGAAGATCTGGATGCGGTCTGGGAAAACCGCGGACGATATTTTCAAGCTGTTAAAGCTGGACGACGGGATCGAGAATCTTCTTACGAACCCGAACTTGGCCACTTGCGTCACCTATATGAATCTGTTCAACAAGTACAGCCCTGGAAGAGAAACGACATTGGCTAACACGTTTGTGAAATCCTACGGAAATGAAGCTGTGGCGAAGATGGTTGAGGCGGCGAAGAAGGTGCCGAGTACAGAGAAGTTTGCCCAAGAGTTGCAGGTTGCGCTGTTTAATCAGTGGCTGATGAAAGGAGCACGGCCTAGGTTTGTCCGGGAGAGGTTAAGGATGAAGAGTGCGGACCCGGACGGGGCGATTTGGCGAGGATACTCGGAGTTTTACACAAAGCACGGCTTTGAGTGACGGGGGATTCAGAAGTATAACGAATCGGTTAAGCAAAGATGCTTCTATGGTCGAAACTACCGGATGATGTGCGCAAAGCGAGCTCGAAGTCAGAGATAGGATGCGTCTGACAGTCCAAGCACTCTTTGAGCGCAAGCTACGAAAGGAAAATGTAGATTTTTGCTCGATTGGTCTTCGCTACTTCCAGTTTTGTGAGCGTATCTTGATAGCCGTTGTCCCACAAATATTAAGATCTGCTCATCATCAAAATTGCTTCACTCACGGAGCAGATACATGTACTTACGAAATGAAAACAAAGGGGGTTCCGCTAAGATGTTGAATTATACCACTCAGAGGACGAGAACGGCGAATAAAGAGAATACCAAGTTCCTGGTCGTGAAAAAGACATTTAAAGCAACAGTGTTTTTAAGGTGCTACGACAGGGTAGAGGGCTACCTACACCCCCGAAAACCGAGTCCCCAACCTCGGCGAAAACGATGAAAAAGCCGTTCAGCTTTTGGTCACCGAAATGTAATGAGCACATAATAATATAGTAGTACTACTTCTGATCGGAATCAAGATTAAATATTAAAATAATAGTATTTTATTGGACATAATATTAATATGTGTCCTGTGGGTAAATATGATTGGTCAAAAGAGCGCACCTTTTCGTCCAGCAATCGTAGCGCCTGTATTTCAAAACTGGCAGGAAATGGCTTCGTGCCGCTCAGAAGTCGTGGAAGCCCCCGATACGCAGCTCTGGGAGGTCGTGCGTGGCTTCTCGGATACGGAGCTGCGCGAAACCCAGTCGAGCATCCGCCATTTCTTCCGCCCCAACGATTTCGCGCTTTTCTCGATCTGGGAGGACCCCAGTAGCGCCAACGATGCCGCCATCCCATTGCAGCTCGGAGGCAAGGCACAACGCGTGCGCGTGGACGATTTCGTGCACGTGTTTCTCGATTTCTTGCATCGACAAGTGCAGCTGCACGCTGATGCGCGTGTGTCCGGCGACGCGGCGACGTCTGCCGCCCAAGACTCAAACCCAGCCAACATGGCGGCATCTGATAACAACATGGCTACAGTAGCCACTTTCGACGAGGAGTTCCCACAGTTAACGTCCAACGCCGGAGCTAAAACTACCAAGCGCAGGATCACGACGACGTTGCTAACACCCAAGGACTCGACCGTCGTGGCTCGACCAGTTCCTGCTGCCATTTCCTTCCCACCTTTAGGGGCGTCCGAGAGCACGAGGCCTCCAGTTTGGGCCAAACGTTCACTACTGGAGAAGCGCATGGGTGCAGCGCCGCCCAGTTCCAGTTCAACTGCCGCTCCGTCAGCTTGGGGGCCCAAGCCATCCATGGCAACTGCCAATCCTGTAATGACCCCAGTACTAGTGAACAAGAGCCAGCAGGAGCCTGTTGTCATGAACAAGAAGATGGCTACATTACGACCTCAGCAGCTTCAAGTGAGGAAAAAGCCGACATCGAACCAAGTGAATATGCAGCAGGAATCTCCACAGCAGAACAGCAGAGTAAAGCTGGTGTCGAACCAGGAGCAAGACCCAGCAGCTCCTACGATAGTGACCAAGAAGACTATTGCCCCCTCTGAGATAAAAGCCAAAGCTGCCATCTCATCGGCTGATTGTCAGGTGAACAACCAGGCGGCCAAGCTGTACGGTTTCCTCATCAGGGAGCGCTTTGTCAAGTCCACGTGTGCTGAGCTGCAGGTCCTCATCAGTTTACTGTATCGAGGAGATTGCACGTCCTGCAGCGACAACAAGTCGTCCGAGTTCTGCTGGCGTACCCATTGTCTCGACTTCGCGGAGCTTGTGTTTCAGGAGATCGAACCGGTGCTCAACCACTTGGGCGCTGACCTCCTAGGCCTAGTGAAGCACAGCTTACGGGACGCAGAGGGGATATGTCAGGACATGCTGGAGCGACTGGACTGCGAGTCTCGACGACGCGAGGAGCTCCGAGTGGCTGAAAGTGCGCGGATCGGCTGCCAGCTGCCAGTTGAGATGAAAGCCAGCGCTGTCCAAGACTTCGCACTCCCGTTTAACGAGGAAACAGACTCGCGCCTGCACTACCGGACGCCTGCGGAGTCTCTGCTGTACACCAACCGAGAGAAGGTCCGGGACGGCTTTTTGAGCTTATTGCGGCAGTTCCAGCAGAAACAGCACAGCTTGGTCGGGATTGAGAACGCTGGCGTGGCAGCGGCAGCCATTGCAGCAGCTCGGGAGCTATTGGCGGACGTATCGCCGGAGAACAGATGGTGGTTCGCCAAGTTCTTCGTGCAGGAATTGGTTCAGATTGGCTCCAACCCTTTCGGGGAGAGCGACAAAGACCTCGTACTGAAGATCATGGAGGACAAACTCGTGGTGAAGAACCCTGACCGACTCCGCAAGCTGCATCGACGCTTTTCGAGCCAAAAACCCGTGAATAAATCACCACAACCCAACCACAGAGCGGGCGGGAAGGCAAACAATTCGCTGCGTAAGAATCGCCAGGACGTTAAAACCAGTTCGAACGAGGACGACGCCACCAAGGCGTTGACAGCGACGCTGGAGCGCATGAAAGCGTACTTCACCGACAACCAGCTCTTCTTTTTCCACTTCCTGCACAGCTGCGACAGCTACGAGTTCTCCGAGTTGGTCAAGCATCAGCTGGAGCGACAGTTCTACGCGATTCCCCCCTCAACTGACGCTCGCAAGGACTTTACCGAAGTGGTGTTGCGACTCAAAGTCGTGGCAAAGTTTCTGGGTTATCTTCGCTTCTCGCCGCAGTGGCAAGTGACGTATTCGATTCGGAAACTTTCCGCACAGAACGTGGCCTTCAAAGCTGTCGAGCGTGAGGGCATCCGCACGTTGGAAGTGGCTCGGGACTCCAGTCTGGACGTCAAGAAGTTGCTCGAAGACAGTATCCGAAATGTAGCCATCTCCAAGTGCATCCCGTGGCTGTGCGACTATCTCTCGATGCTTTCGCTGGACCGCTTGTCGTCGGGCACGACGTACTTCAAGCAACTTATGGTGCTCCTGCAACTCTTGTATCGCTCGCCACGGTTGAACTCCCTGGGCGAGACGGGCCTCTACATCGCGATGCAGATCGAGCGGATCTTCCACGTCTTGCGCTTGGACGGCGGCTTCTTACACAGTAGCGACTACCAGTCGAAAGATCTGCTCCCATCGTCAGACATCCGCGAGGCGCTCGCACGAGATGAAGCTTCGGAAGCAACCGGGGAAGACCGTTTACCTTTCCTGTACAGCCAAGTGTTTGTCCAGAGCTGCGTCAGTGAACTGGATGACTTGCGAGGGTTTATCCAGACTCGAGCGCAGCC
This sequence comes from Phytophthora idaei, assembly GCA_016880985.1. Taxonomy (NCBI): domain Eukaryota; phylum Oomycota; class Peronosporomycetes; order Peronosporales; family Peronosporaceae; genus Phytophthora; species Phytophthora idaei. The sequence continues at coordinate 46,124 of QOKR01000137.1, read as the reverse complement.
AATACCACGCCGGAAACTCTCGATTGGCTCCGGGTCGACGGCAGCAGGCCAACCAGTCACGCCGATCCGCAAGCTCCGGCCTTTGCAGGTCGTAATCGAAGACGATAATGGCGTCGAGACTGCGTCCTCGTTCGCTGTGAAGCACGGCGACGCTGTACATGATGCAGTGTCAGCGGTAAAGCTCCCGACGACGCGTCTGTCGAGTAAGTTCCCGCCAGTTCAGGAAGAGAACGACAAACTGTCCGACGCTGTGTTCAAGGTTCACCCGAAACTGAAGGCGGTAGTGGAGTTTGTGGTCGGGACTGTGACGACAGACGTGTGTGAGCATGTGGTGACGCACGTCGTCACGCCACGGGCGGACGTCCTCGTTGATCGGTGCGCGTCCGAGAGCGGTTTACTTCCAGGGAGGGGAAGGACAGCGTCGGTGTTGGGTGAAGACGCGGCGTTCGCTGCTCGGGCTTTGTTCCAGATGCTGATCACGTCCAAGACTCGTCACGAGGCGAACGCTGCTGTCCTAGCAGCTCTGGAGGAGGCTCTGCGTCTAGGAGAAGAGCGTGTGCGTACAGCTGTTCCTCCGTTCCTGCCTCCGTCGTCGCACCCGACGCTGACCAATTCGGTCATGTACGTGGCGCTGCAACGCACGCGCGGAGCACTGAAGACGTTGGTACCCAAGAGCTCCCAGACTGAGTTCGTGAAGCGTGTGGCGTTCTGTAACAAGAGTCTCTTGAAGGATCTTGGCTCCGCTTCCAAGGCCGCAGCGCTGACTCTCACATCACAATCACAGCCTGCTCCGAACCAGGAAGAGCTGCGATCAAGCCACGCAGAACAACACTCTCGAGAACTGAGGCGACTCGGTGCTGAAATGTCGAGAAATGCACGTCAACAGGGACACCGAAGCCCAAGTCTTGCCGAGTGGGAAGCCCAGACGGCGACTCTTTTGCAGTGTGTGTCGCAATTCACCAGCTCGTTCAACGAGTGCGTGTCCGCTGGCGACTTGACTCGCGATGCAGCGTCTCCGCTGCGGGTTTCAGCGCTGGTGCTTTGGGATGTTGTCTGGCGCGCCGTCACTTCTTGTCTAAAGGTTTTGGCCTCCTCGCTGGACGTTTTTGCTACGTGTGAGCTGCTGTCGATGAAAAATGATCGCGTGGAGACGGTTGAAAAGACGCTAGTCGAGTTTGTTACCGGATTCTCAACGCTGCTTGAGGTGATCGTGCGCTCAGTCCCTGACGATGAGATTGCAGTGTCTCGTGTGCAGTCCATGCTCGCATTTGTGATGGACTGTGTGATGGAGCTACCGTCTTCCGTGTCGGACAGTGACGTCCTGGTCGAACGATTCGCAGTCAGGATGAGCTCGCTTGTTGTTGCCAAACTTGGAGCGGCGATGTAGTCAAAAGACGGGGATAAATGTCAAGTCGAGCTGAACTGGGACCAATGGAAAGAGCCTCGAGACTCATCGTCGCTCGAGAGTGAACTCTCACCCTTTCGACGAGATGTGTGGGACGCTGCCACGCAAGCAACAACGACAGCAATGTGAGAAACTCAAATGTACGCAATAGATTTCATGTAGACAATTTTGAAGCTTGTGGAAATCAAAGTTCGTCGCCTAATTTCAGAAGATTTACCAACATTTGTCCACTGCTTACGTCCTCCCTGGTTAAGCCCTTGCAGTGTGTTGTGCAGACGTTTTTCCATGCCGTGATTCGATTTCTTTGCCGATACATGTATTCACTCAATTGTCTATCTGAGCTCTTTGCTAATATTGCAGCATCATTTTTTCGTGCTTTGAGACTTCCCTCGCAGGAACAACCTATAATTCCCCTGTGTAGACGCGACGGCGCCCTTGTCGATTCAGAATGCATTGCTGTTGAAACGTTTGGTTATGGAGCTATCCATATCGGCAGTATCAGCCTGCTGCTATGGCATGTTGAAGTGGGTGCTCGTACGAAAGTGCCGGGGACGATAACGCTCGTTTCGGTGTGTGAAAAGAGCACGGAGGCACAGAGCGCTTAGTGCCATGTCATTGGAGGTGTGAGCCATTCGGCTCGAAGATCGGATCCTGTCGTAAGTCTACTACGAGATGGCGCTGGGTCTTTCCAGCTCGACACCACGCACTGAATTTCGTGCGTGGGGGCGCTCAAGAACTCGAGCAAGTCGATCGTGACGCGAGACCGACGTCGTAAGATCGCCATGCACAGAGAGCCGGAAGTAGTGCATAAAGTGGCTTCAGGACTCCCGTTTAATTTCAAGAGCAGTTAAGTACGAACTTTCGTTCGCAATGCGGGGCACGTCAGGGCAAAAATGGATTTGCGCACGTCCGATCGCTGCGATCATCGCACGGTGCAAGCAATGACCCATCTGCCGGCGCAGTACTGTTGTAATCGACGACGCGGCGGCTCTCAGCTACTATTTATTATAAATCGCGGAGCGAGCACCACGCACAAAGCGTCGAACGACCGTGAGATAAAGCTTGTCGTGGAACGTTCTATCTAATAACCCGGTGGCTCTGGATCGATATGTACATGTCAACATGGCCAGCTCTCTTTCCTTGGGAAACACACCATTTTGTGGGTTCCCCAGAGGGCGGACTTGTCCTCGGTGGGAAAGCATTTCCATGGTCCAGCGCTTTGTAAGCCATGTGGGATGAATTTGAGCCAATCGGTGGCCGTCTCTAGTTTACTTAAGCGGGAGCTGGCTTTGTGGGTAGGGCAAAATTGTTTCTGGGCTGTCTGTTCTGATTGGCTCAGCGTCAGCGAGTCAGAAGTGGAATGGAGCCCGAAGCCTCCCGCACTGACCTGCACTGGTCCCTCACAACCAAACAGGCGTCGGCATTTCGAGTGCGGAATTCGCAATCGATACGACAACCATCACTCCTGCAAGTCCGCACTCGGTCCAGCAGGAACGATGGCCACGACGCCCGGCGGCAAGATGGACCGGCGCCGCGCCGGCTCCAACTACTTCCAGCTCGATGCGGACCGCAAGCGCAACACGTCCAACAACCGCAGCAACTACGGCGACGGCCGCGGCACCTTTGGGGACCGCTTGAGCATGATGGACGTGCTTCCTCCCACCACACAGGGCGGCAACCAGATGCGTGGCGGCGGCCTACAGGGCGACTTTGCGGACGAGGTGTCCATCGACTTTTGCTGCGAGGTGCTGTACAACAAGTTCGGCTTCCAGTCGGGCAGTGTAGACAACCAGCGCGAGCACGTGCTGCTGCTATTGGCCAACTCCAAGGCGCGTGCGAAGCCCCAGGACCCCCCAGGACACCACGTAGTCACGCTGCACAAGAAGCTCATGAGCAACTACACGGAATGGTGTCAGTTCATCGGCGTGCCTAGTATCTCGTACTCGGGCCAGCCACAGGGCGACCTCAAGAACCCTCTGCACATGGATATTATGCTTTTCCTGCTGCTATGGGGAGAGGCTGGCAACTTGAGGCACATGCCAGAGTGCCTCTGCTACCTGTACCACCAGTCGCTTAACATGCTCAACCAGGACTTCCTCGGCCAGCAAAAGGTGTCCGAAGGCTGGTACTTAAGACAGGTGGTGCGCCCCATCTGGAAGGAGGCGTCCAACATGCAGAGGAAGAACAGCTTGGGCAAGAACCTGGAGCACACCCAAGTGCGCAACTACGACGACATCAACGAGTACTTCTGGAAAAAGTACTGCCTTAACGTGGATATCACACAAATTGGCGAGGAGCTGACCAAGAAACATACCAAGACGTACTACGAACACCGCAGTATATTCACGCTTGTGTTGAATTACTACCGTATTTTCCAGTTTAACATGATGTTCATGATGGTGCTGATGGCTATCGGCTTTATCTCGGCCATCTCGCCTAGTGGCGGACAGCAGTGGTTCGCCCAGTTCGAGTCCATGGGAGAAGTCGTGGAGCCTTACCAGCACCAGGACGTCAAGCTGACCTACGTGGGTATTGTGTTTGCTCTCTCGTCAATGGGATTCTGCAAGACCGTCCTTGAAGCGTGTCACGGATGGCACCTGCTGACTGCTAGCGAGTCATCGGAGACGTCGTCCCGTTCGTTCAACTATGGTGGTGCTCTGGTGGTTCGTATGCTCTGGAACGGCGCGTTTGCTGGTATTTTCGGCTTGATGATCTACACCCCTTTGATTACGAGCAAGAACACGGAGCTGCTCGACAAGGCTGCGCCGGCGTCTGCTGCCTTCATTCTGCCCGGCGCACTCGTTATTGTCGTCCAGGCCTTTGCTCCGTCGATGGTTACGAAGTCGTTCGCGGCAAAGTTCATCCGTGAGGGTGAATCGTGCTACGTGGGCCGCAACATGGCGCCCCCGCTTAGCTACCAACTCAAGTACATCGCCTTCTGGCTCATTCTGTGGTCGCTGAAGGCTTTCATCTCGTACTTCATTCTGGTGCGTCCGTTGGTTCTCCCGTCGCTCGCCATTTACGAGATGGAGCTCGAGTACGGAAGCAACGTTGTGTCGTTCCACAACTTCGGTGTCATCGCCGCGCTGTGGCTGCCGGTGATTTTCATCTTCAACTACGATACCCAGATTTACTTCACCGTGTTCCAGGCTTCGCTTGGTGGCATTCAGGGTCTCATCATGAAGACTGGCGAGATCCACGGCATCAAGGAAATCACGAAGGCTTTCCGCGTGGCCCCCCAGCTCTTCGACCAAAAGGTAGTGACCAACCTGGCCCGCTCGAACGATGCTGCCGCCGATGGCTCTGCTGCTGCATATCAGTCGCAAATGATGCTGCGTTTCGTGGTCGTCTGGAATGAGATCGTCAACTCGTTCCGCGAAGGTGACCTGGTGGACGATAAGGAGGCTGCTATCCTGCAGTACGACATTCAGAGCTCGGGCGATGTATTCGAACCTGTTTTCCTTTCGGCTGGTAAGCTGGTGGAAGCTCTGGACTACACGGTTAAGATTGCCAAGGAAGGCAAGGGCGACTCGCAGCTCCAGGTGTACATGGTGCAGAAGGATTGCCTATCGGCTGTGCGCAGCTTCTTCACGGCCAGTATGTACGTGATGGAGGCTCTGCTGGGCAGTGACGATGCGGACATTCTTGATGCTTTGCGCCAAATGGAGACGATTGCGGCGAACGGCAGCTTCATGAGCACGTTTGACGCCAAGAGTCTGGTGCAGCTGCGCACGGTCTCGATGGAGTTCTTGGAGGCTGTGATGGATCTGCCTGACCCGGATGCGCAGTCCTCGCACATGACGTCGTCCCGTGTGCACACCATGGGAGTCGTGCGTAACTTCGTGACCAAGATGGAGAACCTGCTCAACGCTATTCGCATTTTCGCCAACCGCCCGGAGCTGGCTGCCAAGTTCAGCAACTCCAAGTTCTGCTCGAGCGCGAACGGCTACGTGTTTGCCGCTCGTGGACTGGTGAACCTGTTCCACAACGACACTGCTATGGGTGCTGCTACCCGCGCGTACCTGTTGATGTCTCTCGAGAAGGCTGATGCTATGCCGCGTGTGCCTGAGGCTCAGCGTCGTCTTGGTTTCTTCATGAAGTCGCTTCTGATGGACATCCCGCAGCTGACGTCGGTGAAGGAGATGCACTCGTTCTCCGTCGTGACGCCGTTTTACAGTGAAAGCGTGCTGATCTCTCTGTCCGAGCTGAACGACCCTCTGGCCAACCACCCGGTCTTCCAGAAGGTGGAGGAGAAGGGTAAGAACATTACCATTCTGAAGTACCTGATCACGATCCACCCGGAGGAGTGGGAGAACTTTTTGGAGCGTATTGATGTGAGCACTGCAGAGGAAGCGCAAGCGAACTACCCGCTGGAGATTCGTCTGTGGGCGTCGTACCGTGGCCAGACGCTGGCTCGTACTGTTCAGGGTATGATGCTGTACGAGGATGCTATCAAGATTCTTCACTGGCTGGAGATTGGCTCGAGCCCCGGCAAGTCGGCTGAGCAGAAGCAGGCCCAACTTGAGGATATGGTGCGTCTGAAATTCTCGTACATTTGTGCTTGTCAGGTGTACGGTAAGCATCGCGCAGAAGGCAAGGCCCAGGCCGATGATATCGACTATCTGCTGAAGACGTACCCGAACTTGCGCGTTGCCTACGTCGACACCATCGTGTCTGACGGTGGCAAGCAGTTCGACACTGTGCTGATCAAGAGTGAAGGCAACGAAATTGCCGAGGTGTACCGTTACGAACTGCCAGGTGACCCGATTCTTGGCGAAGGTAAGCCCGAGAACCAGAACAACGCGCTTCCGTTCACGCGTGGCGAATACCTGCAGACGATTGATATGAACCAGCAGCACTACTTTGAGGAGTGTCTGAAGATGCCACAGCTTCTGGTGACCGCGGACCTGCACCCATCGAAGAAACCTGTCTCCATTATTGGTATGCGAGAGCACATTTTCACGGGTAACGCTTCGTCGTTGTCCAAGTTCAAGTCGTGGCAGGAGCTGGTGTTCGTGACGCTGTCTCAGCGTGTGCTGGCCGACCCGCTGTACGTGCGAATGCACTACGGTCACCCTGATATTTTCGACAAGATTATCGCCATGCCTCGTGGTGGTGTGTCCAAGGCTTCGAAGGGCATTAACTTGTCTGAGGATGTGTTCGCTGGTTTCAACTCTACGCTTCGTGGTGGTGTGGTGACGCACGTCGAGTTCATGCAGTGTGGTAAGGGTCGTGATGTGGCTCTTTCGCAGATTTCCATGTTCGAGGGTAAGCTGGCTAACGGTGCCGGTGAGACGTCTCTCGCTCGTGAGGCTCACCGCATGGGCCAGTTCATGGACTTCTTCCGTCTGAACTCGATGTACTACTCGCACACGGGCTTCTACTTCGCTACTTGGATGACTATTGTGACGACTTTCGTGTACATGTATTGCAAGGTGTACTTGGCCCTGGCTGGTGTGCAGCAGCAGATTGTGTACGACATGAACTCGACCGCTGTGATTACCGAGAACATTGCCAACAACTTCGACGAGCGCGTGTTCACGGACCTCAAGTCTGTGCTCAATACGCAGTTCTACATCCAGGCCGGTACTTTCCTCATGCTTCCGCTCATGTGTGTGTACTTCGGTGAAGGTGGCTTTGTGCGCGGTATGACGCGATTCATCGATATGATCATCACGCTGGGCCCTGCTTTCTTCGTGTTCCAGGTCGGTACGACGATGCATTACTTCGACAACAACATTGTGCACGGCGGTGCCAAGTACCAGGCTACGGGTCGTGGTTTCAAGATTTCTCGTGAGACGTTGGTGCTGCTGTACAAGGCCTACGCAAGTTCACACTACCGAAAGGCCTGGGAGCTCATCGGTTTGTGTCTCGTGTACATGGCGTTCGGTAACTTCTACATCTGTCAGACCGATGCGTCCGCCAACGACAACACGTTCGCGTCCGACTATTGTGACACCGCTCAGGCTTACGGTGTGCAGACGTTCTCGGTGTGGTTCATCTCCATCTTGTGGGTGGTGGGCCCGTTCGTCTTCAACAGTGACGGTCTTGACTTCAGGAAAACGAAGGTGGATGTCCAGCAGTGGTGCATGTGGATGTTTGCCCCCGAGGACTACAAGGACGACGATCCGGCGAACAAGGGAGGCTGGGTAGGCTGGTGGAAGGACGATCTGGAGCAGCTCCACAACTCGAACATGATCTCGCGTGTCACGGTCATTCTACGCGAGTGCCGCCACTTCCTGCTCATGTTCTACGTGGCTACGCTCGAGACGTCCGATGTCATGTACGTGGCCTACTCGTTCGGTGCTGCTGTCGCGACGATTCTTCTGCTTGGAGTGTTCCACGGCTTTGGCATGGGCATGCGCTCCATGAGCCCCGTGACGCGCGCTGTCATCTACTTGGGGAGCATCGCTGCCTTCGTGACGGCGTACTTCCTGGCTACTTGGATCGTGTTGGACTGGAAGTTCAAGTACGCCATGTCGCTCTTCTTCGCCTACGTGGCAGCGCTGTACGGCATCAACGAGTGCTTCCGCATGTGGAGCTTCCCGCACTCGTCGATCGCTGGCATTGTGGTGTTCCAGCAGCTGCAGTTCCTCTTCGACTTTATCTTCTGCACGGGTATGATCATCCCGCTCGTGGTCATGTCGTGCATCCCGTTCTTGAACGTGATCCAGACGCGAATGATGTACAACGAAGGGTTCTCCAAGGTCATGTCTGCTTCGTCGCAGTACGCCTTCTCGCTTGCTGCCTTCATGGGCGTCCTGGGAGGCATCGGCGTCGGCTGGCTCTTCAACCTGCTGTCGACTCTGGAGCAGTCTGCAAGTTTCGCGAGTTACGTGGTCACGTACGATGGAGTCTTGAGTGGCAACGTTGGCGATGGTACCACCACGTACATGCTCTACGGCGCGTGTGTGGTGGGGACGATCATCGCTGGCTTCCTCAACTTCTTCTTGGGCCGTCGACTGTCCATCGTTGCTGGTGGCCTCTTCAGTACACTTGGTATGGTGGCTGTCAGCGCCAACGACGACCTCCGTTCGACGCTGCTGATGCCCGGTATCGGTCTGCTTGGAGCCTCGTGTGGCATTCTGCTGCCGTCGCTGGCCATCTACATCTACGAAATCTCGACCAAGGAGATGCGTGGCAAAGCGATCTTACTACTGGGCATGGGCTTCATCACTGGTAGCTTGCTAGGCGGGATCTTCGCTACCGTGAACCAGCTGGGATGGATCTGGCAGACGTTTGCTGCCTGTATCGTCATCGCTTTGGTCACTCCCGTGGTCAACGTGTTCCCAGAGAGTCCGTACTGGGTGCTGGAGCGCAAGGGCTGGGACGCCTGCGAAGCCTGTCTTGTCATTCTACGGCGTAAACCCGTCGTGCAGGAGGAGCTCAAGATCATGCGTGAAGAGGAGACTGCGGACGAAGGAGGCGCCGGCGCTTTCAAGTTCCTCGTTGGTCTCTTCCTGATGCTCGTGTCGTCGCTCACCACTGGGTTCCTCAACGCCTTCATCAGCTACAAAGGAGCGAGTGAGTACACGGACCAAGACCAGCTCTTTGTGAACGCCATGGCTCTGCAGATCTCGGGTGCCGTGATCGCCATCTTCTTCATCGACAAGCTGGACCACAAGTCGATTCTCTTCGGAACGTTGATCCCTGTCGCCATCTGCGCGGGTCTCCTGGGCTTCAACGAGGACTCGGAGCTGCTTGGCGACAAGGAAGGCTCGGGTCTCTACCTCAGTCTCGTGGTCATGCTCATGTACTTCTTCATGGGTCTCGGGACGAGCTCTGCTCCGTGGTCGGCCTGTGTCGGCATGTTCAACACTCGCGGCCGCGCCTCGTCCACGACGTTCCTGTTCGCCATCTTCTTCTTGGCGGATCTGGGCTACGTCTACATGCACACGAACGACTCGATGATGGAGAACGAGTACTTCTATCTCTACGCGATTGCAGGCTTCAGTGTCGTGGTGCTGGTGCTGCTGTTGGGCGCCGGCACCAAGAAGAACGGCGTCATCTGCACCAAGACGGAGGCCCAGCGGGACCGCGACCGTATCGCTCGCATGCGTGCCGAGCGCGCAAGCCGCAACACGCGGACGCCTGGCACCGCTCGCCAGCGGAATCTCAGTCGGGTGCGGTCCAAGTCGAACGCTGGTGGCCAGCGGGGCAATGCTGCGCACGGCGGCGGCTACCAGATGTACGAAACACCCGCCAACGCCGCGCCGCCGCTCATGCACGCGCGCGCCTAGAGGGACTGCGTGTCTACAAGTTGTCCATAGTGTCAAGGAGCCGGCCTCGCTTGTTGTGTACATACATTTTTGCCCTTCAATACAGACTTTCGTGCAGTTTTAGCATTGTGCTTTACTTTCTGTGTGCCATGACGTCTCCGTAGATCAGCAGCGCCTGTAGTGTTGCAGCCATCTCGTGACATCACTTCGAATCCTCTCTCGCCTTCCACAGCTCAGCATGATCTCCGCCATTTGACGTCCGAAGTCTTCTACTGTGGATCGAGTTGGTACGGACAGGAGCTCTCCTGGTGAGTGAAGGTAGCGTTTCGAGAACTCGACTTGCAGTTGACTTTAACGTCACGGGCAGATTTGAGTCGCGTCCAGATCACTGAGCGAGTCCGACAATCTGTTAGCAGCCTCCGTTATCTTCTTGTTTGCTTGATCCAACATGGTAGAAGCAACAGACTGTAGGGCGGAGTTCTTGACTAAGTAAGTCGGCTACGACCGCAAATTCAGGCTCGGACGGACGCACGTTCGTCATGCGCTGAGCTTCCAACGCGCACATGGGGCAACACGGCACATAAGACCATGGCCGGTTGCTTCCGAGGAACACCCGCTTGTTATTGACTTGGCATTTATAACAGATTGGCATCTACGAAGTTGCCCGGATAGCCGAATCGCTTCCCACCGGCGTCGGTCTCAATGCCCATAGCCTGAAGACAGCAGAGATCTCTCGCTCTTCCGATCGACCTCGTGCCGTACAACCACTTGAGACCGAAGTAGTGCAGTGGATCCTCAGAAGTTGCTAGCTCAAAGTTGTGCAGAACCGCAGCGTCTGTTTTCTCTTCAACAAGAACGACAACGTCGTGCACGTCTCTTCGTCCGTCGTGCCGGCGAAGCCGTACAGCACGTCCTCGATGCTGCCAGGGGCGTTCCCAATTGCCACGACACTGGGTTGTCCGCTGGTGACAGCCTCCACAGCTTGAGGGAAGCCTTCCTCTGCAGCAAGTTGTGCTATTGATCGTCCTCGCGGACGACATCGGAAGAGCTGGAGACCGTCGAACGATCGCACCGACTTCCAGTCCCGTGGATTCAGACTTGGCAGTCCGTTGGCGAGTCTGTCATTGCAGCATTTCTCGTCCGACAGAGCTGCATCCAGACGCTGACGCACCAGGTCGCGGCACTCCTGAGTCTGCATGTCGGATACCCGAGCGTCGGCCAAGTAGCCCTTGGGCAACGGGAACGTTACCTTGGTCCTGTCCATCGAGATCTGGCAGAATTCCAGTCGTGCCGCAAATTTGAGACTGCTGCATGTACGTGCAAGGGCAACAAACTACTTCGAAGTACTTAGTACCAACGGAACGTAGCGATGGCATTGTCGTAGTGAGCAACGATCATAGAGGAGAGAAATTCGGCATTTCTTTTGCGCCGATATCCACGAAATCCCACCTAGCGACAATTTCGCCAGACATCATGAAGTGCCACGAAGTGCCTCGAGTGACGTTCGAAGGAGATTGCCAGCCGAACTGGTTAATTCTTCTTTCCTACTACTACTCTTTCGTTTGACTCATGTCGATGAATGATCCTAAGCTTGGGGTTAGTAGTACTAGAGCACGGCTCTAATTTGTTGTCGTGCAGACTTCTGTAGCCGAAATTCGAGCCCGCGCTGGACGACTCAGGGCTGTAGAAGACGTAGTACCCGTCAGCTTCGTCGGCGCTGGAGGTTAAGCGGAATCGGTCTGCGTCGCCGTCGCTCAGCTCCATGATGCCGTCCTTAGATGAGTCGTCGACACTCGCAGAGCTCTCATCGAACGACGAGTTGAGTTCCGCCAGAGTTAAAATAGGACCTGGTCAATGCTTCTTCCAGTCGTCGAACGCTACGTTGCAGCTCTTCGGTGGCGCCGTCCACTCAAACGGAGAACTAAGTAGTGTCGTGTCTTCAGACTGAGGCTCGGTCAACAGCAGCGACTCCATGAAGTAGTCGGCCACGACCGCGTACTCGACCTCTGTAGGCCGCATCCCCGTCATCTGTCGCGCCTCCTGCGCGCAGTTCGGACAGCAAACACATGCCGAATGCGGCTTCAAGTTCCCCAGGAACACGCGCTTGCCCTTGACGCAGCATTTGGAGCAGACAGCGATACCGCAGATCTGACACCAGCGAAGCCGAAGACACGAGAGCACGCCCGTTCCAACGCGCCTGATACACACGGAGCACAGTCCGTGCTTCGGATTCTCCTCGTCCACGTTCAGTGCATCGCGATTCTTACCGGAGACAGCATTGTAGCGCGCTAACAGCGTCAACTTCTTCGCCTCCGCACAACGCACAGCCTTAGTGAGGCTTCCGACGAACGCGGCGGTGGCGTACGGCATCAGAGACGCGTACGGCATCGACAGTCTCCGTAATTCACCGGAAGTGTCGAAGACGCCTCGAAGCACCACGTCAACGATCCCGGGCGCCGTGTCACGGAATATACACGAGAAGAAGAGCTTGTCACACAGAACTTTTGCCTCGAACGGCGGACACTCGGGTAGTTCGACCGAGTGCAGCACCAGGTAGCCGTACGTCTCGTCATCGGCGTCTTTCTGCATCCCCATGGCCTCTAGAAAGCAGACGTCGCGCGGCTCGATGAACGGAGCCGATGAGTTGTACAGCCACTTGAGTCCAAAGAAGTGCAGCGGGTCGTCCGTTGTGGCCAGTTCGAACACGCGCAGCACCGCGGAATCCGTGCCGGCATCCAGGAAGGACGTCGTGGTGCGCATCTCCTCGTAGTTGGTGTCTGCAAACCCGTAGAGCAGGTTCTCCACTGTGCCAGCAATGCTGCCCGTCGCGACAATGCTCGGTTGTCCATTGGCGACAGCTTGTCTGGCCTCGGGGAAGTCCTCGTTCTCTGCGACCTCCTCAAGCGATCGTCCTCGTCGTCTGCGTCTGTAAATCTTCAGGTCTTCGTGTGACCGCACGTATTTCCAGTCTGCGGGTGGCAGACACGGCAGTTTGTTGGCCCTACGCCGGATGTAGCGCTGCTCGTCGTCCAGCAGCGCTTCGAGTCTGCACTGCACCACATCTTGATACTCGAGCTTCTGCGCGACCGTGACCCGGATGTGGCCGAAATAGTCCTTCGGCAGCGGGAAGCGCAGCTTGGACGACATGAAGGCAAGTTTTCAAGTGACCAGCAAGATCCAGCTACGGGCGGCGCGAAAGACTTGGGCCAGTGCATGTCTTTCCTCACGACGAGAGCACTCTACGTCAGAGGAGAGCCACACGTTGGCAGCAGAGACCTCGGTACACCCTGTACTGACGTAGCGGTGTTAGCAAGCTGTTGGTCAGGACCCAAGCAGGGCGCGCTTTGAAGATGACGGTCAGGTTGCGCGTCAAGCGGTAATCAGGACGGATGGCGACAGTCACCAACGCTTGGATGAGGAACGCTACCGCGAGGCGGGACGGCAGCTACAGATTTACGTGTACACCGATCTGAGATCCGTTGTTCGTGATCGTGATGATGAAGTTCTAAACTCACAACACGTCACAGATTGATGTCCTTACTCTAGACTGCTTATACCCCTAGCCGGCGAGACTGCACGCGCTGCATCTCGCGCATGACCGAGTCGTTTTGCTGCACTTGGCTGCCGATGGAGACGGCTCGTTGCAGCAGCGCAGCGAGGGCGTCCGACGTGGACTTGCCCTTCACCTCAAGCTCCTCTTCGTACGGGGGCTCGCGACACTGCTCGACCGTTTCAACGTTGAGACCGTAGTCATCGTCCTCTTCAGCACTGGAGGCGAACCCATTGATGTCGCTCAAAGTAGAAGCGTAGCCGTCCATGAAGTCGCGACCGACCCAGCTCTCGTCCAACGTGGCGTCCGTTGGGCGCTCTCCCCCAGACGGCGAGACTTCGCGAACCACATCCGGCACGAACGCGGTGTCCGCCTTTTCATCGCGCCACCAGTCGCTCTCGTCGATCTCGGACGCGCTAAGCGAGACTAAGTACTGCTGCTGAGCCACCGCTGCACCCAACGCGCCCGAGTACGACTCGAGCGCTGGCCCCTGCAGGTAAAAGTCGGCGACGACGGCGTATTCAGGATCGCACGGCCGCATTCCAGTCATCTGCTGTGCTTCGAGCACGCAGTTCGGACAGCAGACAGCAAAGGCACACGGACGCTCCGAGCCTAGGAACAACCGCTTGTTCTTGGCCGAGCACTTGGAGCAGATCGCCACGCCACATACGCGGCAAGCGCGTAGACGCGTAGACGAGAACAAACGCTTGCTACGCTTGATGCAGACGGAGCACACGGCGTCCTTCGCGAAGGCTTCGTCCTGGTACACTGCGTCCAGATTGTAACCGGACACTGCGTTGTGGCGAGATAAGAGCGTCAACTTCTTGGCCTCCGCGCACTCCACGCCTTTGAGGATGCCGTTGATGAACGACATGGACGCGAGCGGTACGGCGTGTCTAGGCAGGTCCCCGGACAAGTCGAAGGTGCCGCGTATCATGATATCTACGAAGCCCGGCGTGGTCTCTCGGAACAGACCAGCGAAATATACCTCCCCACGGATGACGTCGGTCCTCCTGCGGTCGAATGGCGGGCATTGCAGGATATCTACCGAGTGTAGTACCATGTACCCGAAGCGCCGTTTGTTGGCGTCTTCTTCCACCCCATCGCCTCCAAGTAACAAGCATCACGAGGCGTCGTAAGCGCTTGCATTGGCATCTTCTTGAGCATCCATTTGAGTCCTAGGTAGTACAGCGGATCTTCGGGTGCATCGAGTTCCAGCACCCGTAGCAACGCACAGTCGGTCGGTTCGTGCATATAGGCCATAGTTGTCTGTGCCTCCTCCTGCGTCGTACTAAAGTTGCCATACAACAAATCCTCGATCGAACCGGGCACTCTACCCAGAGCAATGATACTGTCAGATAGGTTGTCGAGTTTCACCGCGGTTTTCTGCGCCCGTCTTCGTCGTCTGAACATCTTCACTTCATCGTGAGACCGGAGGAACTTCCACGCCGTCGGGTCCAGTCGCGGTTGGTGGTTTGCTTTGCGCACAGCGTAGAATTCTTCATCGGCGATCAACCCGTCGATCCTCCGACGCACTAGCGCTCGATACTCTTCGGTTTGCTCGATGGAAACGTTCACCTGTCCGAAATGGTCTTTCGGGAGCGGGAATTTGACGCTGGAAGCGGCGGAAGCCCCGGAATCCGAGTGACCTGATTGCATGATGGCGGAGATGCGACTGAGGTTCGAACTGGAGCTTGGACTCGGTGGTTGCATGCACGGCAGCGCTACCAACGAGTTGAAGGGGAAATTGGGGGACGGTCTCCGATACCGCGGCTTCCGGAAAAGTGGGGATTGGAAAATGGTTCTTCGACGTACGTCAGCGAGAAATTGGCAAGTGCCAATCACCGCTTCGAGACAGGATGGGTAAGCAAGCGCTGGCAAGAGAGACCCACATGTAGTGACGATGCAGGACAATCCCAGTTGGTAGTGTGGGATTCTCGTTGTTAAAAAATATTAAATGCACCTTTCGAAAATGTTATTGTGGAACATGATACTTGGCTAAACCATTCTCTCAGTTTAAAGCAAAATAAACCTTGACAGTGACATGCCTTCTAAAATGTATTTGATATCTGATAATAATTTAATTTGCGAAACATAATAGTATGTTACGATGCAGTTTTTGTATCTGACGGATAATAGACACGCAGCAAAGTAAGCTGGGGATTCATCACACTCCGAGGTTGACTCTGCCAGCTGCTGGTCAGACCGAGCCTGGAGCACGCAAGACGAGGCCGAGAGCGAACCGCAAAGCGACCGTCCCCACTCCCCAGCTCAAGTTTCCAGACCATCACGTACTGCATGTGTATGGTTCAATTGCCGCAGCGCTACTGTAACTTCAAGGTCCTCCGGTTACCATGAACCGCCTCAGACTCAGTGCAATCTGGTCAAACTGGTGGTGTCAGCGCACCTTCGAGTTCGAATTTGTGTTCCACAGACCACTAACGACCGCGAGCGTGTCGGTCTTTCGTCTACCATGCCTAATTATGTTTTCAAACGTCGGCAATTATCCTAGATCGTCATTTACGATGCAATTCTAAGTGAAACTCGACTGACCAGCATTTCTGCTTGAGTGCTTGCACCACGCACCGAGATGTCGAGCAATGACAGAGAAAACTTATCAGCTGGCAGGTTCAACGCCGCCACTTTCAGTGATATTGAGATGAAAGTTTCATCTCAATTGCGTTTCTTGCTGCTATCCACATTCCCCTGTGCTTAGAGCACTTCAACGTGACTGGCGATGCGCCGGAATTCCGACCGGAGAGAGAGAGAGAGAGAGAGAGACAGCACTACGCTCCTCAATACACAACGCTTTCGCGTCGGCGTGATCACCAGCAGGACTCGAGGACGGCATTGGCGGGCATTACTCGCCGCTCCAAATCAAACGCTGCACCCGTCTGTTGGTCAGGCTGTAAATTCTAGGTCCATGCAACGTTGGCAGGACGTTTACTGCTAGACTCCACAACGAAGCGAAGAAGAATGGCCAAAACGTATCCCGTGCGAAGCGCAGCGAGTATGCCTGTAGTTTGGCAGACCGTGTGCGGAGCACGCGGATGCAAACCCAGGACCCACCATGGCCATCGCGAGGGAGCGGGCTTAAGGTCGAGTCTAGGGCTTGTGGTTTAGGGTACAGGGCGATAGTTTATTGCCTTTTGGTTCGTTGTGGAGTCTAGCGGTAAATATCCACGTTGGCGGCCCTTACTTACTGTGTAGCCCGTTGAGTCCAAGTCGAAGTTATTCGAGGTTGCCCATCGTGTCGGCGTTTCTCCCTCGATGTTGCAAGAGTCTTGCCAAGACGGACAAGTTGCCTTGGTGTTACAGGTACTGTAGCCTAACACTGTCCTGACCGGAACTTTGACTTGTCATGACGCCGTTTGACAGCTGACTCAACCTGCTGCTCTCCATCCAGATGGGCCCGAGCGCGAGCACACAACAATCATTGCTAATGGTAAACCGCTGCAAAGTGCAACCAAGGACAGCTCGCTCCGCGGCCCATGGCCACAGCGTAGCCACGGTTCGTGCCTGTCAATCAGACCGTGTCAACACCTTATCACGAGACTTAAGACGGCGATGAAGACCCTAACTCACAACGCCGTTCCAAGTTGGAATCCAACAACCTCCGAACGGGAACAAGATGTGCACTCGTGTGGTCGACGAAGGGATGCGAGTCAGTCTCGATACAGCACTTGCGTTGGGCGTAACGCTGTTGCCCGACCTCTTGCCGGCACTGCTGGCAGCCAGGAACAGACACGTTTGGGTGGAGGAATCCCCACCTTGCCAAACTTGTCGCTTTGGCAGCTTTACTAACACCCTCTGGTCCACCCACCAGACGACCCAAATCCTCTCGGCAGTAGCAGCAGGCAGCAATGTCTGCGCCATAGTCATCTATCCACTACGAGGCACATCTCGAAGCTCAAAGCTCTATCTGTCTTACCTGAAGTACACGCTGCAGCACTTATCAACGTGAGCGGATGCGCATAGAGTCACAAAGGATGGCAGAACCTGCACGACGAGCGACAGCGCCCGTGCCTCCAACTCAGGAGGATACACCCATTCAGGCTTTTCCGAGACGCGCGACGGCCCCAGAGGACTCGGATTCTCGTCGCAACCGACATCGGTACACCCTCTTGGAAGCCAAGTCGCCGTCCATGCCATCGCTACCTCGAGACACCCCGTCCGTGTCGTCGTCCAATGCTGCATTGGAGCCGGGCAACGTCGAGGGCTTCCGCCACTTGGCGCACAGTATCGTGTCGCGATCGTTGGCCGTCGAATGCGAGTTCGATCGCATGGGACGCCCCGAACAGGATGAACACGCCTGGAAGATGCTCAAGAAGCAGAACCGCCTACGGGTCTACAAGCATAAGGCGCAGCAAACTGCTCCACTGGATCAAAGTCGTGTCGGTGGGTCGTCCAAGAAACCGCCCATGGTCATCTGTGTCGGCTCCGTCGAGGGCACCGTGGAGGATATTCTCTATGGTATGCACGCTAAGACTCGCAGCGAAATGGGGGTGACCATGACCTTCATGGGGAGGAACCCGCTCGACTGCGACGTGCTCGCCGTACTGGACGGCGGCTCCAAGCACGACCCATTCCGGCAACTGTCTATCAAGTACCTTCTTGCTGAGACCTTCGGAGACGCACGCGTTGTGAACGACCGCGACGTCTGTACGCTTGAGTCCATGGGCTTCGGGCACGACTCGAGAGGCAAACGCTACGGTTATTATCTTCTTCGAAGCGTGGACATCCCGGAATGCTCGCCGTTACCCGAAGACAGCGGCGTGGTTCGAGCTAGTGTCACTATGTGCTGCATCTATCGGCAAGCTCGAGGCTCTGTGAAGGTTTATAGCAAGGCGATGATTGACTTGGGCGGCTCCTTGCCTGGCTTCATGGCCTACGACGCGGCCACGGAGCTGCTGCTTTGTTATGCTGAGGCGATAACCAGTGCCACCGCCAAGCGCCTGACTGTCTTAGCGTTACAGAACTACCACACTAGAAAGACTCAAGAACCGGAAGACCTGACTTCGTCCTCCGAATCGGAGCTGCTTTTGAGTGGCTCTAGATACGCCAAATCGTTCAACTTTCGCAGTACCAAGTCCGTCTCCACGATGGCGCTTTCTCGCACGGATGAGGAGCGGAAGATGCCGATAAAGCCCTGCAGCGTATGCGGCAAGAAGCCCAAGATGGCCAAGCTCGTTCGCTCCACACATCGCAATTGCGGTGTATGTAACCAATGCGTCTGCACCAAGTGCAGCATCAAGCAGAAACTGTACGCACGTGCGGAACCTGTCACCGTCGCTTGCTGTAAAGTCTGCATCCTCGCAGCCAAACAGCTCAAAGTGGACCCTCGCGACCCGTTCCCGATGCTCCCATGACCAATATAAGTCATGCTATGTCTATTGAATCCGCGGTGCATAACTATAATACATGTAGTCTTTTGAGAGCATCTAGGACAAGTATCAAATCGAAAGTCTGGCGATTACGGTTGATCATGGACGCTAAAGCTTTCGAAAGGCCCCGAATCTAATGCTCCAGGGAAGGATTCACGTATCGAATCATGCGTACGTATGCCGGTACATGCTTCAGGTGGACATGAATATCCGTGTCGTCAACTGAAAGGCCTCACGTAGCCAGTCGAAGCTTGGATTTTGCCCTGGAAAATGTAGGTTGACGCGCAAGCATGGTCAACAGAAAACCGGCCGCTGCCAAAAGTTGGGGGTTATTAATAGTGTCCCTTACTTGCACTCCTCAAGAAGTGGAGACTCTGCCGAAGAGCTCCAGCTGGTAGACGACATACGAAGTCTCCGTAAACCAACCGATAAAGAGGACCCCTTCGACTGAAATCACATGTGACGATCATGTGGACGCAACCAGTGGGGAGTGGACGGTCCTGCTGCTCAAGGCGAAAGTGAACAATTAGCAATTAGCGACTCCGGCTCTGGCCACTTTGGTGGAGACGGCATCTTACCCGCCTCACTGTTCAATTGTCTCTCTCCCTCCCATCGACATCCCCACAATGGCAGGATCACACGCTAGACGAGCAACTACACTGCCCGACGATGGAACCCCCACGGATTCCAAGCCAAAACACGTCGGTCGTCGTCCAACTGTGCCGGACGACCATGACTACGACGCGAAAGTCCCTCAACCGAAGAAAATGCCGACACCGAAGCTGTATCTGAACGAAGGAGAGGTTCAAGCGTTCCGACACTTGGCACACAGTATCGTCTCCAGAACGCTAGAACACGAGTGTGAATTCCGCCAGCTTGGGTGCCCCGAACCGAACAGCAAGGAGTGGAAGTTACTCAAGCGACAGGACGACTTGAGTGTCTACAATCAGCGAGCGAGCATCGACTCAAAGACGTACACGGTCAAGTGTGTGGGCACGCTAGAAGGCACGTTGGAGGACATTCTCTTCGGCACTCACTCGAAGAATCGCGGGGAAATGCAAGCGACCGCAGCGTATTTGCACAGCAGCCACATGGACTGCGCCGTGCTCAATGTGTTGGACAGTGGGACGGACGAAGACCCGTACCGACAAGTTGCACTCAAGTGGTTCATTGCGGAGACCTTCTGTGACGCGCGGCTAGTGAAGCACCGCGACTGGTTCAACATCGAGTCGACGGGTATGGGTACCGACGACTGGGGTCGTCGCTACGGCTACTTCCTTGCCAAGTTTACCGATCATCCTGGATGTCCCCCGATGCCTGAGAACAGCGATGTGATCCGCGGCAAGATGGCCATGTGCTGCATTTACCGTCAAGAACCGGGATCCAAGATCGTCGACGTGTACGCTAAGGGATCTATCGATCTAGGCGGAGGCATGCCGGCCTTCATCACCAGCAGTGCGTCGTGTGCCATGATGTTCAACATGGCAGTGTCCATGGATAGCGCCGAAGCGAAGCGTCTCACGAAGCTCGCTCTTCAACACGCTCAAAGGGAAGCGAAGGAGACGGAGAGGAAGGCAGAAGCAGATGATGAACATGAGTCAGAGAGACCACAGAAGCTTACGACGGAGTCAGTTATCGACTTGCTGGCAGCGTCCGTGATCTCCTCGTCGACTACGTCGTCGAACGGGGCCAAGACAAAGGCACCGAAAACATCCAGGGAGCCGTGCCACGTCTGCGGTAAGAAACCTGCCATGTCCAAACTCGTCCGGTCATCCCATCGCAAATGCGGTATCTGCAAAGAACGAGCGTGCAGCAAGTGCAACATCAAGCGGAAATTGTTCGGCCGGTCGGGCCCAGTGACGGTGTCCTGCTGCAAAGTCTGCATTCTCGAGTCGAAGCGCCTTAGCATATATCCTCGTGAACCATGTCCAATTCTTCCGTAAACGTGTATGTTGATAATAGAGTCCTCGACCACATCGTGCTTCTTGTGAATTATACGCTGCTCGCGTACCGCTGCAGAAAGGTAAAAATGCAGGGACCGCCAAACCATGGTACCCGATGATGAGCTCCTGCAGCCCGTTATTCAGTACCTGGGTCACGTACTAGGATTAGTTCAACGCGAAATTTCCCAGTGCGATAGTGTCCACGTTCCGTACCAACTTTGACGATAAATCTCTGGCAAATATGCTGATCACAGCAAAGGAGATTCCGACCACGGAAAAATTTGCAACAAAGTTGCAGGCAGATCAACTTCAGCGAATAAAGACGCTCCGAAGGACGTTTTTAGAGTACTTATGCTTGCCGATGCAGTGGATGGTGTTCTGTCCAACCCGTTGGGGCCACATACCTAGAGAGCTTCACTACCAAGTTTCCAAGATCGTAAGTGTCAATGGTTGACACCTTTAGAGCGTTTTTTGGCGACAAAGCTCTAGCGAAAATGCTGATTGTGGCGAAGGAGGCTGAAAGTCGCGACGGCGTTGGAGGCCTCGCTTGTCAATAAGTGGATTCTTGCTAGGAGACCCCAGGAGGCGTATCCTAGCTGATGGGACGGGCGCGTAGCTACTGAAAACGTGTACACGACAACGTACGGGACAAGATTTCCTTGGCAGTAGCAAAGTCAAGAGAAGAATTTGAGTAAATAGAACGACCTGGTGAACAATGGCTCATCTGTAAGTTTACAACTGGGCTGATGACGCGATGAAACGCTATATCATACGGCAAATTGAACGGATATCGAATCGAGTTAAGTTGCAGATAGCATTTTAGTGTCTATCGACGTGGAGCAATGGTCATGGTTTTGCCACCATTAGCGTTGGGTCCAGCGATGCCCATGTCTTCTAGGAATTTGTCCATGCGTGCCGACTCCTTCGCCTAGCAAATGGATACAGCACCAGCACATCAATTCCCCACAGCACCCAATGATCTCCTCCAGAGTAGGTATCGTACCTTCAGAGCCGCTAGCTTCTCCTGCTGCTGCTCCTGCTTGCGCCGCCGCACCAAGTCCCGTTGAGCCATGCGGTGTTTCAGGTCATCACTACCTCCACGCCCGCCCATCAAGAAGTCGTCACTCAGATCCAGACCGTCCCGAGCATCTTCTCGGTCTCTCGCAGCACCGTGCAACTTGTCTCCAAGTTGACGTCTCTTCTCAATCTGCGCCTCTCGTCCCGTCGCTTTCGGCTCGAGTTCCTCCATCACCAGGTCGCGATACTCTCGCTCCCTTCTGCGCTCCAACTTTCGATGCTTCCTGTCTTCTTCCCTGTCATCCTCGTCGTCCTCTTTGGATCGACGTTTGGTCCTGCTTCCGTCTTCCTCTAATTTTGGTCCCTTTACCTTTTTCTCTTCCAATACCAACAAACTCTTTTTCTTCGTAGCCACATCCACCGAGTCCTTGGCCGTCGCCAGCTCGAATTTCTCCTTGTCTCCCAGTTTGGCCACAAACCCCCACTGATGACGCGTCCGCTTGGTCTGCTCCACCACAGCATCGGGTAGCCCTTCATAGAACATTTTAAACAACTTGCCGCGATTCCACTTCCTCGCAAACTCGACCGTGAACAGCTTCATGGCCTCGTCCGTCGACAGATCATCGACATATTTGTTCCTATAATGATCAAAAATACGATCAGTTTGGTCTCGGTCTAAAAATAGGCAACACAATCACCCACTTGGTTTGTGCCAACCACACTCGAAACTCCGTCTGACGCAGAAAATAGTCCTCTTCTGTGATGTGTTTAGCTCCCTTCGGTAGTTTTGCCTTGTGGCTTTTGTGTCGGGACGAGTGGTCATCTCTGGGTGTGTGTTTGCGACTGGACGGCTTCCTAGCGTGCTTGCGCTCGCTGCGGTACTTGTCGCCTGCATGAGGGAAGCCAGGGGTTAGTCGGAAGCTACAGGAGAAGAAAGAGGGCGACTTACGATGCTCTCTGCTCATGTTAGTCCAGGGGATTAGAGTCGAGCAGTGACATTTGATTTTTTCCAATAATATTTTTAAATATCAAATGTCGATGTCTAAAAACAGGATTTAAAAAAAAGTTTCAAAAATAAAAGTCGATTAGCAAAATACCTTGAAAGGATTGTCAGTTTAATACATTTTGTGTGTATCTTGCCTGAAATTGTCGTTGAAAGTGACAGTCCTTGAAGAGGGGCCTCCAGGAACGATGCGTCAGATCTTTCCAGGAAAGAATATATGTGATATTATCTTGTTAGCATTTGCAAAGCAGAACTGAGAAAGGGAAAAGAAAACTAAGACTAGCTCTCGTCGTTACACTATGCATTTTGCAGCAGCAACCGTCATGCTGCAGCAGTACTTGTCAGTCTATCGTTGTTCAACGTAGCCATCACATTAGCCGGGATGTCCCTAGTTGCTTCAGCAAACTGAGCTCGGCGTGTTCGTGCTGAGATAGAACTCTCTGCCAAGCCAAGCATACAAATGTTCCTTCAGGGTCTTTATTAATACTGGTATCACAAGTTCTGACGAAGAATCCGCTAAAGCACTTGAACACTGAAGGTCTTACTAAGTACGCCTTCGGACTTTTAAGGCGTGTTTAAGGCGGTACCTGTACGAAGGCGGGCAGAAAAGGTACCCCATGACTAGAATTTATGTCGCCGCGACTGTACCATACCCTCTATCAATGCATAAAAGTTGGACCATTTCCGGATTTATTTATTGAACAGGATCCCACTCGATCAGCTACAGGCATTTAAAAATGAAGCCCCATCTGTTATCGCGTCTGCTACCAAATTTCTTTTTTTTGTATTGGAGGTTTCAACGAGTTCAATTTTGTTCACAATATCATGCTTTGAAGGTATCGCTCGGTCTCTTCATCGTTCTTCGACAAACCAATTTGGGCTTAATGAGTCATTACAGGCATCAACAATTGATCGGTTAAGTACGAAGAAGGTAACCGGATTTTCCGAACCGGATCGAACGGCGAATCCCTGTCATTCGCCGATTAGCCACCAGGAGCTCAGAGCCCGGTCGGCCAAAGAAGCACAGAGCTTTCGGGAAGAAGCAGCCAGGTTACCAGCGAGAAACATGGTTCCCGTTATCGCGTCTCGCCCGTATATTCCTGTCCGGAACCCGCCGCGCTCTTCGTACACCAACCTCGGCGGTCAGACGGTACGGCTGGAAGCAGTGACATTTGATATATATTTTTCAAATATCAAATTTCAAAAGGAGTTTTAAAATAAAGAAAGTGAGTATTTTCCCCAAGTGGTGTTAGCCACACTATTTACCTAACCCCTGGATCGGGTCTGCCAATTGCTGGTTATGCACACACGGACATCCGGAGGGTGTGTAGTGTATACTGGTACCTGCCAGATCGCCACTCATTCCAGAAAGCCAGCTCAGCCATTATGGTAGAGGCCGGGGGAGGGGATTCCGGATTGATGCATCCATTACTTCACTAAACATGAATAGTGCGGTTCTCTCTCCACCCGTGGCTTTGCCGTCGTCTGACGCCTTTTCACCCGCGCACTCAGTATCTGACACTCGGTGTCATCGCTCCGCGCGATCACCAGCTTCGGAAGCCGGTCCGTGTGCAGCCTCTGCGCCTGGTGCCCTCACTGCATCAACGAACGCTGCTGGCATCGCTCAGAGCCTGCCTTCCCTGAGCTCATCGGCATCAGACCCTGGTTCGGTGGGCCAGGTACCCGCACTTCGTCACCGGCCCCGCCGCTCAGAGCGTGCCCACCGTGACCCCATCGGCGTCAGACGCTGTATCACGTTGCTCCAATGTCATCGGCTATCGTTTCCGCCGCTCAGAGCGAGTGCAGTTCGATTCCATCCGCGTCAGACGCTGGATCACGTGCCTGTAATGCGCCTGGAGCTGTCGTCTTTGCGTCATTCGACGGAGGGTGCCGAGCATCTGATAATCGCAGCGCGTATGCTTGGTGCATCTGATTCCCAGCTCAGTCGCTCTGGCGCTGGGAGGCACGCGCGTTTACCTCGGCTCGAACGAACAATGTCATGGAGGCCCAGGGCTTTTTCGCGTGCCTTCTGCGGCTTCGAACAGCGTTTCCGAGTAGGACCGTCGTTGGGTTCGGGGACTCCAGCGTTACCATAAGCCAGGCTCTACAGCTCCATGGATGCCGGGCGTCCGGCCATGGATATCTGCCATCCGCACCCCACCCCGAAACAAACCAGTGACGATGGCTGGAATCGAACCAACTGGCCGCGGAGGAGTACTCCGTGCTGACCATGAACTTCGTCGTCGTGGAGGGGTGTGGAGGAGTGCCAGCGGACGCTTGTGCCAACAGGGGCAGGCTTGTAGTACTTCGGGGCCTCCGGAGATCTACGTAGTAGGCGGATACTAAGCGACTGAGCCTCACGGCTTGGTGTTGGCGACGGAGTGTGGCTAGAATCGCTGACTGACTGCGTGTCTGTGTGCTACCAAACGTCAAGCTTTCATTGGCTGATATCTGTCCAATGATATGCATCCAGAAGTGACTGGCTATCGATATCCTCGCAGTATCTGGACATAGTCTAATTGTCCGGATCAATGCTAAGTTGGCCCTCCTTTTTTTATTTTCCGGCTCGAGAGCACATGACTCTCGAGCATAATTTGCACGTTTTTAGGATTTGCTCTTTTCTCAACCTACGGGCAGTTAGATGCGATTCTGAGCCGCCTACAAGGAGAGAGAAGTATCATCTATTTGCCTAGTTATTCTAGTTCATAGATTCTTTGAAAACGCTTAATCTGTGTACTACGGTCTTGACTTCTGCTCTAATTGCTGTGGTGGCGAGGCTGAATCAGTTGCTTGAACCTCTTCAGCCAGGGATTCCCCACATACTTGTAGGGATAAGCCGTACAACCGGGTCGTTGACCGAGCTCGGTCCCTTCGAGCTATTGCACGTAGTTGCCGTAGCGCACTTGCCCATATGTGTTCTGTTTGTTGCCGTTCAGAGGTTCACTCTTGGTGGTGTACTGTTGCGATACATCCATCATTGCGCTGGGATTTTGCTGCAGAGAGTCCACCATATTTGCTTGTGTAGGTTTCCGAGGTCTTGATCCCACCTGCCGAATAGCTGTTTCAACGTTTTCTTCGTTGTCGGCGTCGGGGCTGGCGCTTTGCGCACCCCCATGCTCTATCTCTCCAATCCCGCAGTCGTGACAGGGCAGCCCGTCCACTGGGCAATCATCCGTTTCCACACCTATTTCGCTCGAGGGCACGTCCAGAATATGTGTACCTGTAGATCTTTCTCGGATCGTGCTCGTCTTCAAATTGGCATACTCTAGGGTACTGCTTTCCTGGATAATGAAGATTCAACTGATGAACTGCCACCCGGTATATGACCCACCTTTGGAGGGCGGTGAGCATGCCGTCTCGAGCCCAGAACTGGGTTGGTGTCTGCTCTTAAACGTCTCGGGTCCATGCGTCTACCAGGTTGCCTGTTCCAGTTTGCCAATTACTTCCTGAATCTACTCAATGGTTTCCTTGCCTCGTGCAATGGCTTCTTCTTCAATGAACGCAGCACATGCTTGTCGCGGACGTGCTCGCGGACTTCCCAGGGAAATCTATGAATCGCTGGATGAGACTCAAAAACGAAGCACTCTTGTTGCTTGTACTCCTGGAGCTGTGAGACCAGGGTCTCGTCCCACTCCTAAAGTGGCTGCGGGGTCATTTCCCATGTGAGTTGGTTCATGGTTTGCGTCATCTGTAGCGGTGGATCTCGTGAAAGATCACCTGCATCATTTCTTCCTTCTACAGTTCCGCCCGTGATTAGCCGCCACTTGCATATTCGCAGAGACTCGGGTGGGTGACGAAACCTCACCTAACGAGGAGTGCCCAGCGCCTCTCCCACTTCTAGCTTTGACGACGCGATGAGTATTGCAATTGCCCATTTCTTCAGCTTATTTAATCCGTGCTTTCGATTGCGCTGTGCCTTCTTGGGAGCCGTGACGGTGTACGTCATCGCTGTGTCTCGCGATATCTTGAGCTCCTGTAGAGACGATACTGCAACCCGATTATACCGCCTTATTTCTAGAGTGGACGCATTGAGGCCGGGCAGCCTGGGGATGTCCGCCCACGCAAAGCCACTCCAGCTGTTTCTGATGTGATCTGAATAAAGGTGTGATTCTGGAAGCTCCTCCGTTGGGGTCACTACCATAACCCGGACCTCCTCCACACTCTCGTACTAGAATGTTAGCTTCGTGCTGTGTCAGATACGCTTGTATTCGTGCCCTTGTCTCCTCAGCCGCTGGCCTCGCTGGAGCTAGTAGGTTACTGATGTCTCGTTGGAACACTTCTCGACGTTGTCCCCACCCATCTTTGACCTTCGTTTCTGTACAGGGAGTTACCCGAGGCTCCATCATCGCGGTTTTTGCTGCCCCCAAGCTTAACCACATTCTACAGGCACATGCGTAGTTGTCGTCCGGACTGAACAACCAGAGCATTGCATGTTTTATTCTCTGCGTTTTCACCGCGACTGGTATGGACGGGAGGCCCAGCTTTCCAGAAATGAATCTAGGGGCTCCTCTCATGATGCTGTTGCGAACATCTAGTAGAGTGGGGATTTTCGCTCCTGTAGTATCTTTGTAGAAGTCATTCCCCAATTCATCCGGACCAGGTGTCTTGTGTCGTTGTAGTGAGTGCACTGCAGCCAGCAGTTCTTCCCCCGTGATTTCTCCCATAAACTCTGCATTCTGAGCAGCCGTGACCTTTCGTCTGCCGGCACCTGTGCAAACCCGTCTAATTCCGTCCGCAACTTTTGCTCGGGAACACGTCTGTGACTCTGACCTAAAATCGGTTTCCACGCTTTCGCAAATCGTTCAACCGTGTTCATACTGGCAGGATAAGAATATCCTTTCGCCGCCTTGATCTCCGTAACGTGTTGATCTCGCTCCCAGATTGATGAGCGCTTAAACCTCCATCGGATTTTATCCGCAGTGGCTTCTAAGTAGCACCCCCAGTTGAGAAGGTGTCGTTCCCTGATGGTTTCCACATCTGCTGCTATAAAGTGACGCCTGGTCCATAGTAGTGCTTTCCGACCTATACCGCAGCGTACGCACCCGCCTGGTTAGGCCTCTACTCCGTCTGGCAGACACGCGCGTGACCGCCCGCCGCCAACCCTTTGTCATTTAATCCCATGAAGCGTTTGGCTGCTTATCGTCGTCGACACCCATTTCTCGAGTCAGTTCTTGAATAGTGTCAGCGCGATTTCCCCCGGGGATGCCTGCAGACATTGCTGCACCTGCTGTCATCGACCTCCTGTCCACTGCTGAAGCTATTCGCCCCCAAGCTGCACCTGCTGTCGTCGACTGCTTGCCCACTGCTGAAGCTGGTCGCCCCCAAGCTACGCCTGTTTCTTTTGAAGGGAATGGTGTGGGCTAACTAAACGTTATGGACGTTTATACATTTGATATGCATGTGGTTCGCTTGCTTATGTCCTACAGGGCCGTAGCTGCAGGTGCAAGCAGGTCTTGGCGATCTGGGTCTTGAACAGTGCCAACCTGACTCAGCTTGCGGTGGCGTGCGATCAGGTCATGTAGCGCACCAGCAAAGTAAAGGTCGTGTCGGTGCTTGCGAACGGCAGTGAGGCCGCGCGACGTAATCTTACGGGCGTTGAGGACGGCTAGTACCACTAGCTCTGCTTTCTTGCCCAGCACTAGAACCTGGTCACGATAGGCTGTTGCGCTTGGGCCAAGGACAAACCCGTCGGGCAAGAAGAGCTTCATGAAAGCGACAAGCTGCTTCGCGCTGGACTTCTGCTGCTTGGGCACCCCCTTCGTCCAGCGTGGCTTCTGCGCGTACCACGCGTACCATGTAGTGTGAAGGTAAGACACTGATGCTCATCTGCGCTTGGACTTGTCTTGTTCTTGGCTTGGTTCCTGCCGACGCTTTCTGGGGTTATCTTGTGGTGCCTCCCCGATCACCTCAACATCTAGGTTGTTCATGCGTTCGACTTGACACTTGATGTTTAGAATAAACTGGTCAATGACACTCCTTTGGTGGTCAATGATCTTGCTCTCGTCGCTTGGTTCCTTGTGTGGTGGGTTGGCTTTGGAGCTTGGTTTAGTTTCTTTGTTTCCGCAGGCCGCAAGATGCGACGCCCACGCAAGCAGCTCCGTGATCGGTGATTCACCGACGATGACAGCCACCTCCAAGCACTCGACAACAGTACCGCCGCAGATCCTTCATCCT
Organism: Phytophthora idaei; assembly: GCA_016880985.1. NCBI lineage: Eukaryota > Oomycota > Peronosporomycetes > Peronosporales > Peronosporaceae > Phytophthora > Phytophthora idaei. The sequence continues at coordinate 17,429 of QOKR01000137.1, read as the reverse complement.
GGGGTAGTGGACAATTAGGTAAGAAATGCGGACATCTACAACGGACTGACTGATGTTGCCCATGGATCCTTCGAGCTGGTAGCAAGTCGAGAAGAGGACGCGCTGGACAGAAGCAAGCTTCTCTTGGGTTTCGGCGTTGAATGGCTTCAAGCTCAGTGCGTTCACCTTAACCACTGAAAGCCTTTCTGACCGTGTGATCCTCCCTGCTTGTATGGAAGATGTAGTTAAATCCCTTGTTTGTCGTGCTCATGTTTCAGGCACCGCGGTCGAAGTTCCAGCGATGCGTTAGCCTATCACAGCCGTTCACATGATGTGTGTCGCCCCGGCGAAACGGGTGCGACGTTAGAGTGGCCACCCCAGCAACCCGGTCGAGCAGGCGGTTGACGTGCGAGTAGATGGTCGGTTTCTTGTCGACAGCAGGGGTGGCAGGATTGGTGGCCACACCGAGCGCCCCGAACTCGTTGGTGTGGTTCAAGACCTGAATCAACGGTGTCACTGTGGACGAGGTGACTGCAGCCTCGACTGAATTCGCTGGCAAGTTGTCAATCAAAGTGATTCCGGGGGCCGACTGGGTGATGAGCGCAACCGCGATTGCATGTGACGAAGTCGTCGTTTGTGGAATACGTTTTCTCTGGTGATTTGAACCCCTCAAACCTTATGGTAATGGGGCCCAAAACCCTGGTGAAGAGGTCCCTTTTTGCGCACTCATTCGTACCCATTTACTACAACAAGACAACGTGTGAATAATGGCGCCCAAAGTACGATTAATTTTTTTTAGGATTGTGAAACCAACGTTTGACACAGAGAAAACGTTTGATTGGCACATGCCCAAAAACACGCATTGCCATTCATTTCCCAATCAGCCGCTCAGCGCCAAAGTGATTCAAGGGCATGGCGGACTCGCATCTCAAGACTGGACCTGTTTCCTGAAGGATCCCCCCCCCCACCGAGTTGGGGGCAGGAAGAAGAAGAAGAGACTTCCCTGAGCTGCGCGTGCCGGAGACGCGTTCAGCCAGTCCCATGGCACCTGGTTAATTGGGGCCTCGTACAGGTATGTTTGTGCGCGCGGCAAGGACTGTTCAGCGACCCCCACAAGACATACGTCGCGGAAAACCAAAAAAAATGCCCTGGTGAGCACCACGGTGTGACGAAAGCGCGTTTGGCTTCGTTGCGTGTGACTTGCGATCACATCGGAACCCTTACGAGTTCAAACTAAAGTTATGAAGACATCATTCCACCATCACAACCTTCATCATTTATTTTGCATTTCACCCAGAGAAAAACGGCCCTGTAATACCACTTTGTTAGATAAAAAGATAACTTATTAAAAAAAAATGGCACTCCTAGGCGTTCGATGTTTTCGCTTGGACGCAGCGCTACTACCACGTGTAGTACATGTATTACTAGCATATAAATCCTCTAAGAAGTGTTGCCCTGCATCGATAGCCTAGCACGTACATCATTATTAACCCTTTCGTGGTAAAAGGGCTCAAACATCGCGCTTTAACGCTATTTTAAAAACACGGTAAAACAAATATCGCTCAAGGAGCACCCTTTCGCAAATATTACGAACTTCAGCCCACCTGGTTTTGAAGCACAAATATTTCTACCAATCAGAGTGATGTGATATAAATATTAATAAACCTTACATGTACCGGCCGTGCGGTCCCAAGTCACGTTTGGTGTATAAAATTGACGACCCCATCCTGTTACCTATCCACTGGCTTTCCTATACTATTTTGTGTAGATGCACATACACGAGGTAGCATACTAAAGCTAAGATATACGGTTACGCGTGCCTGTGCCACTCATTTCTCTATTCAAACTTGCTGATATTTACACCACATCATGTGGTATACTAACGTAAAGATAGATGCAATACATTTTCGAAACTGCGATGAGAACGACCTTCCAAGCCTGGGAGGACAAAACGCTCGTACAAATTGCTCGGCAGTTCGAGCTAGAAGGATTACGAATAACTTAGCGCTTGTGGATGGCGCTTTGTTGGTGGTACTGTGTGTCGTTGGCAGGTTTCTCCCTCCACACGCAGCCAGAAGCGGCGCTAGTGATAGAAAAGATTTTTGAAGCTGTTGACTGAGAAATGTTCGTCGACAAGCTGGACGGACACAAGATAACGCAGGTGAAATACTTCCTGCCGGTGTCGCTAAGATGGTTGAGACGATAGGGCCGCTGCATCCATCGGACGTTTTCCTAGACGTTGGTGCTGGAATCGGCAATGTTCTGCTTCAAGTAGCACTAACTACTAGTGTCAAGACTTGCGTTGGGTTTGAAATGCGAGCGGAACTGTGTGAACTTGCACAGTAGTGCATGAACTACCATAGGGCAGCATTCCCAAAGATAGAAAAAGGTGGTCATGATACCTATGGACATGCGCGACGCTGCACTCCCCTGTCGAGTACCAACGCGAGATGCTACAACAAATCTTGCCAACATGTTCCTCTTTGAGGAAGACGCCAAGTTGATTGTCGCTCGGAAACTAAGTACTATGCACAGTGCCCGCCTCATCATCACAACATCTCCGTTTTGTCCAAGACACTGAGCGACATGTTCACAGCCATTCTGCGATCAATGGAGACTAGTCCAGCAAATAGAAGTACAATGCAGCTGGAAAGCTTCTCCGCAAGCAATGTATGTTTACAAACCCCAAGTATAAAAACCTTTGTAGGATAAAACATGTTCATCGTTGGATAGAGTCGCTTTTTAGTAAGTACGTGTTATTAATAATTCCTTTGTATTAATAGTTCGAGAGAACTAAGCCATCTCCAGACTGGGTTTTGTGTTTAGGCTTGAGAGCCTCCCAGTTTGTCAGGACCGATCTAACTGCTTTCAACTGCTACATCATGCTGGTAGAAGATAATGCGTCCTAATATTGTCCTAAATTGTCCTATAAAGTACCGTAATTTATCCGTCCGGACCCGACAATTCTTAGGACAAGCGCCCCGACTTTAGGACACCACCGTAATATTTCCGTAATTTATTCAGGAAATGATAAGCTGTAGAGGAACACATTGACCAACCAATGAGGGCTTAGAGAGACCGGTTGCACCCGCAGCGAAGCGGAGGGCTGCAATGGTCGGCGCGTAGCCCGGAGTAGTTATGCCAAGCAGGAGGTTCCAATCTAATCCAGACACCGCACCTGGCCGAGTCGAGGAACTTAGCGTAAGGAGCAAGGGGGTGGGGCAGGACGCGAAGCGTCGACCCCCGAGCGAAGCGAGAGAGGGGAGGGTCCCCCGCAGCGACGTCGCTGAGTCCGCAGACGAGTGCCAACGCGCGAGTGTCCTACCAATGAAGAACTCTGGTCTATATTGTACTAGTTTCCTAGGGTGTCCTAAAATCCTAAAGTGGTGTCCTAATTGTCCTAACAGTGGAACAGTATAGTCTAGGGTACTGTATATAATAGTATACTATGATAGTTTCCCAGGGTGTCCTAAAATCCAATAATGGTGTCCTAAATGTTTTTGCAATAAAACAGTTTTATTCAGCTAAGAAGTTTAGGACAAAGTTAGGATGCATTATATTACCATGTTTGTGTCTATTTTATGGCAACGGAGGACAGTTATTTCGATACAGTTACGACAAGTTCAGGACAGATTTAGGACAAATTTTGGACAGTTTTCGACAGTTTCGGACAGTATTAGGACGCATTATTCGACACCATCATGCTATGATTTGCAATAGCTCTTGCCAGTTTGGCGTATGGAGCTGCTCGTTTGGCTTTCTCCTTTATGTGGATATAGCGTACGCTGTCAGCAGCTTAGAAAACAATGTCCACTATGCTACATGGAAAACATCAATACAATGGCCTCTTAGCTCAACACTTAGTCGGCGTGGCACCGGTCGTGCTGCCAGCTTAAGAGCTGGCAGCCTAGGCGTCCTCGCCTTATGGGCAGTGACCTTCGCACATGTTGTGCTGGTTGGAGAGTTGACACGTGGCGCTCAAGTTGCCTCGGGGTGTCCTTCCGGCGGCCTGCTCCGCACTTAGCAATTGAGTTGGTCGTCTTGGTCGGTGGTGCTCTACGCGCGGATCCTCCTGTCAGCGTTGAGTTCGTAGCCTGTTAGACCAACGCGACTATCCTCGTGTCCGCGTTGAGCTCATAACCTGTTGAAACAAGGATTTGCAGAGGAGTTAGGACAGCGTGAAGGCATGCTCGTGTAGGTAGTTAGAAGAGATTCTGGAGGAGAAGCTTGTGGTAAAAGCAGAAGTGAGGACCGATTATCCAGAGCGGACGAGGTCCCCTCATTATTATATCTAGGTTTGTATGTCAATCCATCGTTTAGTATAATTTACGTAAGTATTTCTTGCAGCTTTGCTGCGACTTCAATATAGCATATTGCGTCGGAGATGCATACTTTGACAATACCTTCTGATTCCGTTCGTTGCAGATTAGAGGATGAAAGTTAGCGGCCTCAGATAGAAGACGAAACGGAAGATGCAAAAAAATGCGGAAAATCATCAGAAATCATCAGATTTTCCTCAGATATTCGTTTCGTTTTGAACTGCTTAAGCGCTCTATAATAGAATAGAGTCTATTGTATACCAAGTGCCGTCTCCCTCGATTCTGTAGTGATCATTCATGAACTGTACAGTGTACCATCCCGAAACCCACTCCTTGATTGGGATCAGGATGGAGATTTGGGATTGGGCACTGGCTTCGTGTTACAGATGAACCCTTCCGTAGTCATAGCGCCGGGAACACAAGTTTTATTCCTAGCAAACGGTATTCTTGTCAAGGGGTGGCACAAGCAGTTGTACCATTAAAACGGTACACTTTTGGGCGTCCGTGATCGGTACCCAACGATGAAGCCTTCTGTGGGATCGAAGTGGAAGACTGTCCGGTAAGCAAAAACCCGATGGATGCGTTCGAGGAGACTGGGGCGAAGCAGTGGACGACGAGGTGGGGCTTGATACTAGAGAACTATAGTTTCTGGAGTTGGAATAAGGAGTATCTGAACAAAAATCCGGATCAGCTAGAAATAGATTTTTGTGGATATTTTGGGGTGCTCCAATACTAAACTCCAGTGGAGTTTATTTTTGGAGTATCGCTTCGTAACCCTCGATCAACTCCGTAACCCTCGAATAGCTCCAGAAACTACAGTTCTCAACTCAAGATATTAAGGAGCATCTCAATTGAGTGCTTATTCGAGGAGATTCAACGAGCGTGGCAGATCGATATGGGCAGGGGCTTAAGATGATGTAGAGAGAGCTGCGAGAGGAAATAGGTGAGATGGAAGGGCGCAAGCAGTGAAGTCCTTGCTTGACTACTTCGGACGTGCTGCACAGCAGTGACTTTCCCATAGTTAAGCACCTCAGAATAGAATTTCTTTGTGATTTTGTATTCCATATTACAAGTGAGAGGTTATAGGGAATATTTAATTAGGCTTGTATACTGCTTGACTTCGGGATCCACTTTCGTATTCCTGTCAGCGAGTATTCGAATGGTAGGGATTACTACCGAGGGGGTCATCTGTACGGTTACCACTTTCAGCAAATGATCACTGAGAACCTGCCCCGGCCACGACAAAAACTACCACCAGCACTGTAACTGGCACTGTAACATGAGCGACACTATGGGATACACATCATTACACACACTCCGGCCTTCGGCCTACTCAAGCGTGTCGTTTGTACGCTTCGCTCGTCACCGGCAAGGCCCCGGAGTTTAGATTGTAACTCCCTGTAAGGCTCATACTCCGGGCGACATGTATTTACGCACCGACCATTGCATTCGTTGCGGTGCAAACGGTCTCCCTTAGCCCTCTACTTTTTTACGCGGCCCGGTCTCGCATGCCATGAATTCGTTCACCAGCACCATGCCGCATGGTGCTGGTGAACGATTTGCAGTGTTCGGCGTTAAAAGCTACGGTGTTTATAGGATTTCGTCACGATCACTGCGTTCTCCAGTAATAAACATATGCTTTATTAAGAACAGCTTACTGCCGTTTTCAATTTGAAATTTCCCTCCATCTCAAACTTGACAACTGAGGACCAAGAAATGGCTGCACAGCCTCTAATGCGTCTTCCCTATGTGGCGCTGGTAGCTGCTGTCGCTCTCTTGGCAGTCGCCAATGCTGTCTCACTGACGTCGGACGCGAAACGAAACCGCCCGGAGTTCGCTGTGGAACAGCAGCATGTTCGTACCCAGCGATTCTTGCGAACTTACACTACGGAGAGGGCGGTCAGCAACGAAGAGAGGGGGATTAATTTCAAAGCGGCCTTCGGCGTCGATAAAATCAAAACCGTGTGGACCGACCACAAACTCGCAAGTTACCTCAAGAAAGGGAAAGACGGAGACAACGTCTTCTTGAAGCTCAAGCTTAACAAGGCAGGCGAGTCGATTTTGGAGAACCCAAAGTTCCTCGCTTGGGAGAAGTACGTGACCGACTACAACGCGAAGCCAGGAAACAAGGAGATATCGATGATCTCGACATTAGCGAAGCATTATGACGACGATGTTCTGGCGAAGATTCTTGATACGGCTTCAAAGTCGCCTGTCGCTCATACGAAGCGTATTGGGTCGAGCTTGCAGGAACAGCAGGTCAAGTTTTGGAGGGATGAGAATCTCTATCCAACCGATGTCTTCGCCCGACTTCGGCTTAATGGCAAAGACAAACTGGACGATATCCTTACCAACCCGAGCTTCTTCGCACTCAACAGATATCTCGTCGACTATAATGTGCGGAAGGGACACTCACTGACTATGGTCGAAGTACTTCGAAGAGGTTACGGCGATGAAGCCGTGGCGAAGATGCTCCAACAAACTGCGACGAATTCCAAGGATGTGAAAACCCAGGAAATGGCTGTGAGGCTGCAGATTGAGCTGTTCAAAAGCTGGAAGAAGATCGGATTCAATAGTGATACCGTCTTTTCAAGGCTTGGACTCCACCAGGACGGCGTCACTTTTGAGAACCCGAATTTCGCCGCTTGGGAGAAGTACGTCCGGAACTGGAGCGGGGAGAAAACTACTCCGTTTGATAGTCTGTGGACGAAATACGGAGAAAACACCCTGGTAACAATGCTCGTTCCGAGAGAGAAGTTTGGAGAAAACGAGGTGATCACGTTATTGCAGAGTCAGCTTATTCAGAAGTGGTTGGGCATGAAGAAAGACCCCAATGACGTCACTAAGATGCTGGGCACTTCAGTTTGGGGAAAGACATTCGCCGCTTCCTATCGATGGAATTTTAGAAAGACGTTCGATGCCGCATAACCGTAGAGCCTCCCCGTGTCGTGAAGGTTCCACAAGCGGTAATAGAACTTACGCATTCCACACCGATGCACCGACGCACGTACGTACATGTCATCAGAAGTAGGCTGTATTTGGACCAACAAGGGCGTAGCAGCAAATACACGTCTTCTGTCGTACTATTCTACAAGCAAACAGGAACCTAATATTCGCAAAACCACTCAAACTGCTAACACTTCTACAGCAAGTTGTTTATTAGTGTGCAGCAAAACTATCGTTGGCTGAGCTAGGCTGTTTCGACGAAGCCGACTAACTGTTCAGGGGCGTGTGCGATCCGGACGAATCATTTTTAATCGGAACTCACAAGTGTCAATCTAAGCACTTGTATGTACTATGTAGTACGAGCAATGGACTTTTGCACCGCCACTATACAATATTGTTTGCATATTCGGCTTTATAGGCATCATTGTGCACGAAGCACTGTACATGTAAGTACATTAGAAGTAACCGTTTCGCGATGATAAAGTCCAGTCGAAAGCGGAGTTGAGAATACTACAAAGACGACAAGAAGGTTGCGATTGCAAGGTAGATGGAGATTAGCGAATTTTCGAAGATGCACAACTAGCTTTCAGGCTGACCTAGAGCCCTTAATTAAGTGAGATTATTAACAACTGCCTCGAGCTCCAAATGGACGACAGTGCTTCTTTTGCCATCGATTTGGTTCGTTCATTTCTGAAACGAGCCCCCCACCCCCAAGCTGTCTAACCCCCTTTCCACAGGTTGCACTCGTCCACCCGCCTGCCCGCTTACCTGCATGCATGTGAAGCTGTTTCGCCCGGAACACTACTTATCGACGGCCACAGAGACGCTGATTCTGACAGAGAGTCGTCGAACGTTGTCCAACAAGTTCAGCGAGAAGCGGCCAAGGCCATGCCTGAAAGCACCGCGCACGTCGTCCTGTTCATTGGTGCAGAACACTCACGTCGCTAGTGCTCTTCTGTATGTGTTGTGTGATTTAAGTGATCGTAGAGCCACGCTAGTATCGCGTCGCAGTGAATTGTACTTAGTAAGCGTTAAATTAGTAGTGCTAATGCTTGACCAGGAGCTAAGGCTACGCAGTATTATTAGCGCTATAGATAGGACCACGCCCGTTATGATCCATGATTCGTGGCTCACTAACACTGCGGTGCGAAGCAATACGAATCAGCGCTACGCAGATTCTGCGCTCTACGGATATGTTTCACTATGGTAAAAGGGAAGCGTCCGCTGTACGGTCGTGAATCCCACGACGCTAACAACATTATTTATTTCTTAGAAAGTTTCCACTACGTAGAAAAAGCTGCATGATAGAGAAAATTACCGTGTTGGTATAGCTACATACATGACTTCCCAATGGCTACGTGTGCACTAAATATGAATAAATACTTGGATCTTGCAGAGGATATCGTGCACGTGGAGGTGCTCGAAGGCTGCGTCGGAGGGGTCTACCGGGTAGACTGAGACTGTCGGCTAGACTCTACTCGTTTGAAGCATCAGAAGTTGCGCCAAAGGAACCTGCTCTAAATGAAACATTATCACGGTCAATTTAATTTGTTGCTGCAACATAATTTCAGTTGGTGCTCTTAGAGCACCATTCAAGTGGTGTGCCGTGAGCAACCCTATAAAGTGCGTAAATGGGCTGGTTATTAATAGCGCAATAAAAATAAAAATTAGCATGCAGCCCCCAGTGGTGCGTTGCACTATCTAATTGATCCGCACTACCACAATCTGAACACCTACAAGCCATGATCGGCAAAGTGGCGCACTAAATCTTCGCTGGCAACATTTCATCTCACCCATGCCATATTTGTGGATTTGCTGGTCATTTGACATTATATTTGTATGGGACCACTCCGTCACACCCACTTTTAATACTCCAATGCATCTAATTTCCCCCGTTTGAGCTAGCAAGGTGATTGGGAAATAGTACTTAACGAGATCTAGCGCTTGATGCAAAACGCACAGAAACATTCCATATTTTAACCCTTTCGCGGCGCGAGGGCAATTTTATCGCCTTTTAATGCTGTTCTCAAAACACGGTGATAATTGACCTTCTAAAATGGCGATTTTTGCGCCCTTTTAGCTTTGTCCAGCTCTCTGTCTACCGTGTTTTATAGATATCAATCGCCGCAGTGAATACAAAGGTGCTGGGGGTAATTTTGGATTGTCTGCTCTTCGCCCTGTATTTCTCAACGGCCCTTGCCACACGGCCGCGCCATCGACATAAACGACTGATTGCCCAGCAGCCAGTCACTACAACCATACAAAAGGTAAGATCAATTCACCTCCCTGACTGTCCATTTCACTATATTTAACTCAATAATAATGCGCACAAGTTTTACCGACGCTGAAGACAAGCTGCGGGTGCAGGTCGCCTTTCAGTTCGAGAGGGAGGGTCTACGAATCACGTGGGACTATGTGGCCGGCCGAATGAAGGCCAAGCACCCTGTTCGCCCGCTCCGGCTGGCCAGCCTTATAAGGACGTACGGGAAGTAGATTAGCGGCTTCCCTCCGTGCTTTTTGCGCAGCCTCGAGGGTTCTTTTTAGCGCCGGGGCTCCGAGGGACCGCAGAGACCGCCCTCGACCACCACGGGCGCATCATGCGGCCTGTGTTGTGAGACCTTTCGTGCAGCCTGTGAGACTGACGTTGGGCTTGTTTGGTATGTAGGAGGAGCCGTTGGGGACGGTGAATCTGATGGCGACGCCATTACGAGCATCGGTGGCGCTGCCAACCAGCGGTCGCCGTCGAACGTCGAGGACAAAGTGCTAGGCAAGGGCACGGTAACAAGGTGGCCGTACACGCACTGAGAGCGGCAGATACGGCGTGTGGTGCAGAGCAGGCTATGGTAGTGCTGTTTCTAACCCTAGCGTCTTGGGTTTTATTGTGGGAGCTGGTGCTGGGTCCCACGATGAAGGCACTGTCTGTCTGGCAGTCGACGGCGGGCGTGGTGCGCAAGAGCGTGATCTGTGTGAGTGGTGATGAGGACGCGCGGAGCCGCAGGTGGATAGGGCCGCAAGTACGTCGGGTACGGCTCGCGTCTTAGAGCTACATGTAGGATTGACATGGCTAACATGTGTTGTATGTGGCCCAGATGTTGATATTGGTGCCAGGGGGGGATGCAGACGCCGTCATGGTGGGCGTCGGAGGCTCCGCCACGCAAGAAGGTGATGCCCATCGTGGGGAAGGAGGTCACACGCGGAGGACTTACGGCTCGGCGGGTGGCGAGTGCTGCCAGAGCATCAGGTGCGAGTGACATTGTTACACTGCTGATAATTATGACGGGGCTGACGTCGATGTATTGTTGTTGGTGCTGAAGACTTGGTGGGAGCTGGTGGCGATGGTGCGGTGAGGGCGTACCCTGTCAGCACTCACCTAACCTAAACGAACTACATGCTGCCCAAGCAGTGGCTTCCATTTTCGGAAGCATCAGTGCGAACGATGTTCGCCAACAAGCCGGTCGCACCTACGATAATGGAGGCGAGGTGCTACCGTCAGGCGTATCTCTGATACTTGCGGCTATTAGGCCACTCAACCAAGCGGGCGTCTTCCTCGATGTTGGAGCTGGAGTAGGCAACATCCTTGTCCAAGTCGCTCTTAAAATGGAGTCAGCGTTTGTATTGGCGTCGAGCTTCGAAAGGATCTCGGCTCTCTCGGGCAGCGCTGTATGCAACAGCAGTTCAAGCATCACCCATGGCTTTGCAACGTGTTGCTCATACCGGTAGATGTTAGGGATGTATCAATGTCAAGCCAGCCTCCAATTTGTGAAGCCACAATTGACTTTGCAAACGTCTTTCTATTTGAAGAAGATGCAAGCTGGTGGTTTCACGAGAGATCAGCGCAATGCCAATGGCACGCGTGGTTGTCGCAGCATCGATGTTCTGCCCGAGGCATCGCCCCACGTACTCGGAGCCATATTGCAAGTGCTGGAAATTAGAGCGTCAGATAGATGTACACTGTAGCTGAAAGTCGACGCTTCATCCAATTTACATATACCGTAAGAAACTGCGAGTCTACATTGTTCAGTTTCCGTTGCGCTCGTAGCGGGCATTGCCACCAAGTCCTTGCACCCGACTCGCGTCACTCCCAAGTCCGTGATCCGCGCCACAACCAAGTCCCTGGACCGCGTCGCCACGTCTGTGGGCCTCGTCGCCACCAAATCCTTGTCCCGCGCCACCACCAAGTCCGTCGACCGCATTGCCGCCCCGTACATCACATCTAAGTCTGTGTCCAGCGTCGCCGCCACCAAGTCTGTGGCCAGCGTCGACAAGTCCGTGAGCAGCCACACGAAGTGCGGGACCAGCGCCGCCGCTATGTCCATGAACCGAGTCACCAAGCCCGTGACCAGCATCGCCGCCTGGTCCGTGGACAGCGTCACCGCCAAGTCCGTGAGTTGCCTCGTCGCCCCGTCCGTTGGCCGCAAGTTCGTACCAAGTGCCAACTCGTAGTCGGTGACCAGCGCCGCCGCCAACTCCAGTAGTGGACTCGCCACGGGCAAGTCCGTGCACACGGTCACTGCCCGATACAAACGTAGCCAGTCCGCGCGCGGTATTGCCGCTATTCCCGAACGCAACAAGCCCACCACCGCCTAGGTCATCACTTCCGCGCCCGTGAGTGACAGCGACAGCGAAGCCGAGTCCGAGTCCGTCAGCGCCGCCTGGTCCGTAAGCAATCGGGTGAGTAGCAGCAGGTCGCCGTACGACTTGAGGCCTAGGTTCATGCATGGCCTTGAACTTGAGGAGAGTGGAGTGGCGCCACACGTTCCCCATATCTGTAAAAAGCTCATTGAGGTAGTAGAACTGGTGGAACTTATACCAGCTTGTTGACGTTGTCGACGGCACATCCATGGTTTGGCGGGACGGTTGTGCACAACCCGGCACAGACAGAAGCCGTGTGTGAGGCAATAGTTGGCCACCTCAGGAGGATATTTCCCCTCCCATCTACACACAGTACAGCGGCGACGCTTTCTCCTCTTCTCCGCGTGAATTTGTCTTGACGACGCGGAAGTGCAAACAGCCGTCGTGAGCACAGCAGCTTTACCTGCAGGCCGCTTAGATGACGGCGCGTCAACCGCCTCCGTCGTCAAGCATTTCTCCACTGTATAGCATCCGACCGTCACTGGGTGCGCTCCTCCATCGCCCGTTCATAAGCTCACCTACTAGCTCACGAACGTTCTATGATGGTCGCGAGCCGGCGGCTCCGACTTCACCAAATGCCGCGTAAGACACGCGTTAGATCTCGCTACATCGATGAGGGCAAGGTCCAGCTTCTTGTACCAGCGTTTGTACGAATGACCATCTGCTGTAGAGAATCGTCCAGCACCTTGCATGTTGGTGTTGTACCGGGCGACACACTCCGGGGTGAGAAACGACTGCTTCTCACTACCAACCATGCGGGTTACAGTAGTAATATTTGTAGGGTCAGCATTGGAGACCAGACTAACCACGTTTCCGTCGCACCACGATGCTGCCAGCATACTGTGGTCGTGCGAGATAGCCTGGCGATAGTCTCCACGGGTACAGTCGTCGTTGTGTAAGATAGTGTGGGCTGGGTAGGGCTTGCTGTTTGTACGAATAGTGCCGCGGCCGTAGAGACCCTTCAACCGAAGCTCCTGAAATAGCTGAGCCTATGTATAGTAATTGTCCATGTTGACACTGCGATTTATTCCAAACAGTGGTCCCGCCACCTCTATCACATGCCGTTTGATTTTCGACACGCCCTTCGTCACCACTCTCACGTTATGCGCTTCAATTTGATCTACCACACCACTGTCGATCTAAGACATCGCTCCTATTGCAGTGGAACTTGTCGTTTAACACGATCCATGTTGTAGAGCAGCACACCATGTAGAGCCGGAAATGGCATTTCCATGTCGGCTTTATGGGACTATACACATCATGTGGCTGCCTTGGCGAGAGTGGCAGGCAACGCTGCCTCGTCGGGAGCAACATCCCGCCCTACGTGAATATACTGGCCTCCAGTAATCTTCAGCAAGTTCAGGAGTGGTCGGATGCGTGCTGCTGCATCTTGGCCTAGTGTGCTAGGAGTAGCGTTGAAGCTTAGACATCGACGCAGCAGCTTGAATCGATGTAGGGTCACGATGCCGTCGAGCAATGTGGTAACACCACCGAAAAGTAGATCTTCAGCTTGTAGACCCCAGTAGTTAGTGTACTCGACTTTGTCAGTCATAGCCATGAAGTAGAGAATGCTCAGAAAAATCATGAGCTTGTCGAGCGTGAGCGGTGTCACCATGCGTATGTTGTTCACCACGGTGAATGTTTTGGTTTCATGCAGTAGTTGGCGCCAAAAGTAGAGGGGTATGTAGGCGAAGAAGCTTGACCTGGCAGAATGCTCCAGCAAATGCTTGAACTCAGGCCGCAAGTAGGTTTGAGTCGACCTGTCACCGTGCTGGTACAGATATGACGGCGCTTCAGCTTCTCCAGACGGAACGAAGCGCATGCTGTTGATAGCTTCAACCTCTGCGAGGCTGGTTGGAAGTCAGCCTGGGGGGGGGGGGGAGCCGGAAGGACCTCTTCTTCTTTGCAATCCGAATCGTCCTCCTCATAGTCGATCTCGTCAGTTGGATCTGGCCGAACTAGTAGTCGTCCAATCCGGGTTCTTCACTCGTGTCAGCGCAATGTAGTTCTTTATTCCAAACTGCACAATCTCCACATTAATATGCTCCACAGAGCTTTGGGACCAGACTGTTTAGCCAGCGAATCTGGAAGAGCGAGGCGTTCTTCTCTGTCTTTGGTTGGCAATCCACACGGCCAATAATATACGCAGTGCCGATAGCCTTGTAGGCGTTCGCTTTCATCCATCGCTCCTTGTCAGGCGATAACGCAACCAACCTGCTGACGCAGACGTCCTGCATCACGATGTGCGGTGTGTGTGTGTAGGCGTCGCCGCAGCTCCTGTTGCCCCAATGGGTGTTGGACTCCCCGGATGTTGTGGTTCAGAGAGTGACTCCAGCTACCAGACCTCGACCACCGCGACCAGAGCCGACTACCTGACCGACAGCGCCATCTACACCTGCGTCAGCCGCGTCACCAACATCACTGCCACGTGCACCGGCTCCTACACCACCAACAAACACACGGTCAGCTTCACCACTCCCACTTGCACCCTCAAGGGGCCAGACACGCCCGTACTACTTGCGATTCTTGCCACCCGCCGAGTCAAACGTCCACCACGTCCTCCGCACGTGCCAAGGTCTCGTGCTCTACGCCCAGTGACGACTGCCTGCCCGGCAGCGCCACCGACGCGTTCACCGATGTCGCCGCCATCTTTCCCGTCACCACCGCTATCTCCTACACCACCAGCAAGCGCAACGTTAGTCACACAGTTTGCACTGTCAACACCACGACGTCTGCACCCCCCCCCCCCTGTCTTGCGTGCGGCTCGAGCTGCTTCTTCTGCGGCAACTTCGAGGAGCCGCATGTCCTCAATGTACCTTAGGACGGCCAGCTCACCAAGTAGGTAGTCAGTCCCCTCTTCGCCGTCGTTCTTTCCTCCAGACCGAATGTATCTGTACCGCGAGTCCGGTAACTTGCCTGGAGGCCGCTTGAACGTCCAGTCCCCCCCCCCCCCCCCCCCCCCCCCACCCCCTCCCCCCCCCCCCCCCCCCCGCGCACGATGGCTCCCACACTAGGGGCCCCCCCGCCCCCGGCGCCCCCCGCGGGGCGCGGCCTCGCGCTGGCGGGGGCCCGGCGCCTACACACAAACATCGTTGAGCACCGCAACGCCTCCGAGACTGATGTCTGTCTCCGTAGGTGCCCCCTTGACGCTGGATCCCGCGCGGCGGCGGTTCCTGGCGCCGGGCGGTGCTTATGCCATTCCCGACCTGATTTTTGATAAGAGCGGGACTCGATGGAAGACTGATACGTGTCGTCTATTCGTTGAAAATATAAAGATTCACAAATACAAAAATTATATCTATTTTCATGTCTTACACACTTTTAAAATTCAAAAAGATGTGCATTTGTAGAGTATCCACCCAATTTTGGGCGCCAAGATTTCGCGGGAAAGCATTTCATAGACCGTTCCCTATACCCCATACACAATGTTAGATATATGCACCAAGTGGACAACGTTTGTGATATTTGCTGTACCCGTGCTCGACCCCGTTTTCGATGCCCTGCACCTCGCTGGTGCCGTGCCGGCTGTAAAGCCATATTGGGCATATTTTAGCAGCGTTATACCCATCTATCTGGACGTGGGCGCCTGCAGCTAACACAGCCCAGTTTAGCACCGTAGCCTTGCCGTCCGCGCCTGCAGCTAACACAGCCCAGTTTAGCACCGTAGCCTTGCCGTCCGCGCCTATTTACTATTGGCGCGGAACCAGAGGTCAAACGCGAGCGCGAAAGCCGCAGCCGCGAGCATCATCCGTCGACCAACGCTGACGCGTCATCGTCTAGAAAATGGGCGGTGAGGCAAACATCTTCGTAAGTTCCGGCGTTATATTTCCACAGAGGTAAGCCGTACCATTTTGTTTTGACCATATCATGATAGTAGAGGCCTCCGTCGGCCTTGATAGCTCCAAACGCTCACCTATTAGCCAATCAAAACGGAACCTAAAGGGGCGAATTTTAGGTCGGAAGTCATCACCGCCGGCTGCATCTTGCTTGATTTGCTCACCCCCTGTCTCTATTGTACTGGCGAGATGAAATGATACACCAACTTCACATTAAGCAGTGTAACGTTACCAAAAATGAACCCAAGCAGACAGCAAGACCAGCATAGCAATGGTTGCCTCTCCGGCATCGCATGTTTCTCATCGCAGGCGGTTTGCTTTCATTTCCTTATCCGCTATGGTCTATCGAACACCCCAGGAGAAGATGCTCGTTGTGCATACGCATAAGTATTTTTTGGCCGAGGCTCAGCAACGGCTGGATCCCCTGGGACGAGCTGTGCGCGAGCGCGTTCCCAAGTCTTTGGCGGTTTCGGAGAGTATGGTTGCGCGTGTGCTGGCTGCCTACAACGTACACGGCGAGGAACCATTTGCGGTGACCGCGGATGCCCACCAAGGTCGGAGGACGAAAATTACCGCGAGTTTATTACGGAAATCATAAATGACCGTAATATGTCGCGTAAACCAACCACATCCAAGATCATATGTTCTGAGCTAAAAACTCTGAAAGGTGAGACCATTCCATACTTGTGCGAATGGATGTTTACTACATCAGAGGTTGTAAGCGCGACCCGAGCGCCTACTCCAAGGTAAACGTGGTATTTAGAAATGCATGCTTGGAAAAGAAGCTGGCAATCCTCTCTGCGTGTTTGGTACCAAAGTTAACTGAGGTGTATTTGGTTGAAAGTTACTGCAACGTAAATCACGTTGCAGGAGGTGCGTACGTTGAACAGCAGCCCCCATCGGAGATAGCTCCAGCGCCTACTATGGAAGAGCTGCAGGATCTTGCCGGCGAGGCCACCAACAAGGTCCATTGCAGTAACATCATGGGCGAGATGGATACCAGCGCTCAGTTCGAGGAGTACGAGATTGCCTTTTAAGAATACAATATTAGAGGTTATTCACAATCGGTTTCGTATTGAATTGTGAACGTTGGGTATTTTACCGTAAAGGCCCAACAGGAAACAGCTGGGTGGTACATAGCCCCTACTGTTTTGGGATACAAGTTTTTTGTTTAAATATACTTTGTCACTGAACACGATATAAATGCAATGGAGAGGCTTACTTTAATGAGCAAATACAGAGCTTTCTAACGCTGTCTTTCTTTTGAAAATTTACCCAGTAGATGATTCGCTATTGGCTTCCAAAGTTGGTGTATCATTTCGTCTCGCCAGTACAATATCAACACGCCCTTCTACAATGATTTGACTTAACTTTGTATAGTATAGTTCCAAAGAGCCTATAACTACTGCTCGTGAAAGGGTTAATTGGTCAAAGTCCAAAACACCCCTCGATGCTGTCCGGGACTGTAAGTTCCTGGGACGTACTACACGTACTTGATCATAATGAATTTCGTCCTCGACCTCGGTTCTTGCCTTGTATTCGCTCGCAGACACGATAATTCACTTTACAATCCCCACCATGCCAAGTAGACGCAACTTCATCATCATGTGGAAGAGAGAGAAGTCTAGAGGCATGCATATCTTTGTATATCTTCGTTTGTAGTGTACAAAATAGCAGTCCACCCACAAAATGCATAACATACAAGTCTTTATCCATT